>BMAO01037871.1:44587-65469 GCA_019973975.1 Trichonephila clavata
CAAATAGTTTTTGAATGAGTAATGCTGACTAGACTGAGCTTGAATGTTTCTTTCTTGACAACTAAAAAAGAACATCCAGGTTTTCTTTTTATTTTTAAATCCCTAATAGTTGGCTTAAATATTTACTGCTAGTTTAAATGCTGATTGGGAGGTAGGTACTGAGGATCAGGTAAATAATTCTTTAGTAATTACTTTTTACCTTTCTTTACTGAATTGCATGTTGAGACAATTGTTCCTGAACATTATACCTTGCAAAAACAATTCAATACTACAAATAGAAGTTCAGATTCCTGGTTTTTCTTATGTCATTACATATTCTTTGACGGAAGACCCCACTGAGATATGGAAAGAAGTATATTCAACATTTTCAACAACATGGAATCTCTCAAACAATTTAAGAATGAACTTTAATATGTTTACATGGTGCATGATTATCTGAGCATTCACATGTATACCAAGCTGAACATGATAATTAACACCTGTAATGGCATTGATCACACACACAACCTCTTTCTGAAATGCTTCCATAATCTTTTTAACTACATAAAATACACTCCATTAGTCTGCAATTTTACAAACCAAGAATTTGTTGCCTGGTCATAAATATCTTTCAAGAATTTTTAATTCATTTGAAATGGAAATAGGTTGTGAGGATATAAACTGGGGAGGAGTATCATTTAAATTCTATAATGTGCTAAATATGTGTCATGCTGTATTTTCCACAAACTATCTGCTTGAGAGTTAAATTTTCATTTTAAAATAATTGACATTCACGTACTGTGAAAAGATTAACAATATATATTTTTATCAGTATTGGCATGCAGAAGTAGATGACGTGAATTATACTATTAGTAGGCTGAATACAATAATTATCATCAAAATATTTATTGAAAGCAGGCTTTTTATCAGTCGATGCAATTTTAAAATTTTCCATTATTTGTTTACATCTTATTGAACTTATTCCTTCCAAAAGAGCTACTAGAGAAATTTCCCTTCACATTTCAAAATTGGAAAACAAGATCATTTAACCATTTCTTCCCAAGTGCATTGAAGGTGCCAATTGCAAAGCCAAACACTATTCCGAAATATGTTTTAAAAGCATGTGAAACTGTTTGGTCATCATTGGCCGTAATGCAATTGGAACATTTGCTCAATACATTTGCGCCAAATTGGATGGGTGGGCGATACTAAAGCTGTTCCATGCAATTAATTTTTAACTGGGCACCCTTTCTCCCTGAATGTTGAAACACAATACATATTTCCTGTATTTAATTTATTAGTAATAACATGAGCAACAGAGTAAAGCATTCCTTATTAGTCAAGTACAATTAAACTTCTATTAACCGAATACATACTCTAATACTGAAGATTTTTTCAATACCCATTTCAAGATTAGCTTTAATGACTCTATACAAGTTTTATAAACCAGTTGAAATGCTTGATTATGCTTTGAAAAATATATTATACTGATCCCTTAATAGTCTTTATAAAGAGTGATTCTACCAAGATATTCCATTAATAATTGGAATATAGAATCTTTGATATTTCTATACAACTAGTTTTTCTTTTATATGTCTAGGAAGTTTCACATGTTAGCAAATGTGTTAAATATCTAAATCTACAATTTCACTCATGATATGGAAAAGGTTAAGGAAAGTTAAATCTAAACTATTGTGTAGATCTTTACATGTGATCGTATAAAAATTTTTGCAATAGATAATACATTCCAATAATGTTTTTTTCTTACTTTAATTAAATAAATGTATTTCTTATTAAGAATAGCATTATTACCTTTGGTTGGATCCAAGCAAGGCACCCTTCTTTTACAAGAACACCTCTAGGAAATTTGTATTTTCTATTATTATTCTCACAATCATTTAAAAATTTAGCCAAACAATTTACCTCATATATTTACGCTAATTTTTCAACAATCAATAGAACTTTCGATTTAACGACAAGAAAAAGTTTACACTCACGAGATCCGCCAAGTGGGCAATCACCCAGCAGGAACTAAAAATAATGAATCTACTACAATAGTAAATACCTGGAAATTTTAAAACGTATTATTAAAACATTATAAATAATCAAAGCAATAAAATTTTTACATTCACGTGATTGGAGAATCGAGCTTTACACGGCAGAAGCTAGAAAGTCGATGAACGGAAAACGTTAATTACATCAAATCAAAGCACAAAATAAAATAAAAATACAATATAAAAAGAGTAAAATAATAATAATTCAAAATTATGAATCAAAGTTTTTAATTGTTCCATAAGTTAAATTCCATAAATCAGCAAATTGTTAAAATGATGGAAACTTAACAGGAAATTGATACAATATAAAACTGCAAAAAAAGTTAACAATCAAACATTATAATTCAAAGTTGTAAATACCTAATCAATAATCTCCCCGCTAGAATTTTATATACGAACCTTTCAGCACGACGCTATAGTAAGAATGATTTTAGTAGGTTCAATTAAGCCAACGATGAACTTGGCGATTTTCAAAAAGAGGCCAAAATATCAAGTAAAGTGTTTGTAGATTATAGAATAGGTGCTGCCAACGATTGTGCAACTCATCCGGCCATTTTGTCCTTTTACTGTCACTATCAAAATATCAAAGTAACCCATCCTTGTTTGTAGATTATAGGAATGTGCTCAACGAAATTGCGCATTACTGTCGGCCTTGTTTGTTCCTTTTATCTGTCACTATCCAGTTTTTGTAATGTAAAAATAAAAATTGTACGTAAAATTTCTGGTATTTTCAACGAATATATTTCTGAAGAATTTAAGGAATTTGCTCCAAAATCTATTGCAAAGATAAATAAATATAAATTAGAATTCATTACTTAAATTACTTATAACAGAAGAAAAAAAAATATAAATAAATAAAATAGTAAGAATAAAATTTTTATCAACTACAATATCCAAGTGGCAACATCTCTGTTTAAAAAATAGATATTTGACAAATAATTTTTAAAAATATCAGTCAACACATTTTTTTATTATGGAATGATTTCGTGAAATTTAGACTCTGCTGCGTTCTATTCTTTAGGAGGTGAGTTCAAATTTTGATCATTGTTTGTAAAAAATACCAGAAGAAAAATAATACAACTTATTCACGAGGTTGTGTTTAAGCATGCGCCGGTGCGTTTATTAGTTATTTGCTATATATCGCGGCATTTGCGAATATAATCAACAGACCAATAAGTAAATTCAAATTTTACTTAAATTATTACAATCCCTATGTTTTGAATGTGAAAAATCAAAATGTTATATATATATATATAAAAGAGCATTTTAATATTTTTTTTTATAGTATCTTTGAACTTCTCAAATTTAATATAGTGTTATGCTGTCTGTCAATAATGGTACATTTGTGGTAGACACTAAAATTTCTGGCATTTTAAATTTGTATCTGTGTGAGTGTTATGGTTTATTATTATTAAATACAACAAACAAATGTATCTTAAAATTATTCATGGATTAGATTCAACAGGTGCGTATGTGCTGCCCTCTGTTGAGCAGTTAAAAAGTAATATCAAAATTAAATTTCACAAGAAACTAAATATTGAGATTTTAGAATTATTTTCAATATATTTGAAACTTAATAATGTTCGAGGAAAATTATATTTAAATTGCATGACTTTTTTAAATTTCTACTTTTCTGTCTCGTGTTAAAATAAAAGGCAATTATTTTAATTGTTTGAGGAATTCAATCTTCAGGGGAAAAAACAATACTGAGAACTGAATTTTTTTAAATGAAGAATAATACAGCGGAATAAATTGTTAAACTGTTTCTGATATGTGAAACGCAATGTCCGTTATTTAAAATGGTTTATTTCTAATGAAAAAGGAGCTTATTTTGCAATGAAAAAATGATTTAGGGTAAATCACATCCTAATGATGCTTGGATAAAAGCCAAAAAATCTGTGTGTGACAGCACTATTAAAAACTGTACTTAAGTACTTACATGTACATAATTTAATTATTTTACTCACTAAAAAGTTGTTCTCATTTTTTATTCAATATATTCTTTATCAAAACAAAAAATTGTATAAAATGAAAATAAATGTTCTATAACATTCTTTCTCTGTATGTGTGTGACTGAACATTGATGCAATATGTAGAAATAAATATTATATGTGCATTAAGACATGTTGCATGACTTTAATTTGAAGAGGGTTCAGATGACTCATTTATTCAGTAACAAAAACTCCTTGGTAGGCTAAAAATTCTCTTGTGAATTATGTTTCAAGTAGTATTTTCGAAAAGTTTAAACTGTAGAATAGTGTGGTTAGGAACTTAATTTAGAGTTTGTATTATCATTGAGTGTGATAAAATTAATACACTATATTTAAAATTGTTGCTAATCAACTTAACTCAGTAACTATAAAGTCAATTGTTAAATTTCTAATATTAGCATCTTCAAATTTCTGTTTTCTCTTTGTAACCCCCCCCCCTTTTTATTAGAGATAAGTAACATGAGGGTTCCATATTTTGGGGGAAATAAGCATAATAGGTTTGGTTTTAAAAATCGCAAAAAATAATGAGCTGCATTCAAATATTTTACTTATTAGAATGTAGATATTCTTTTGCAATGCAAAATAAAAATCTTCCTATAAAGTAGCTTCGATAATTTCTTTTAAAATTTTCACTTTGAAAATTTTTTACTAAAAGTGTGTACTTTGGGGTATTTTGAAACCTAGCTTCAAAAAATTAGTAATGAACACACACAGTAGTTTCTACTTTATAAATGTGTGTGTGTGAGTCTTTAATTATTTTTATTTGACATGTTTAATTATTTTAGTTTAATTAACGTATGTGTTCATGCTAACTTATGAAAAATGAAAGAAGCTTGTATTATCAAATGAAGATGCACTTTAAAATATTTCTTTATTGTATTTGTCAAGTACAGTGGATTCTGAATTTTATGTATGCTTAAAATGGAAACAAAAGTTGAAATGTATTAAAGTAGATGTAAGTAAAAAAAAGTGCTTTATAAAAAAAGAGTGTGTGCTTATGGCCACACGATAGAAGTGATAACTTCAAATTTTGTAATGTTATTTCAGTGATTAGTTAGGCGAATAAAAAACAAAGGAATATTAGTATTGACATATAAAATTATTCATTATTATTATATATGGGAGAGAAAACCTAGACACATTTGTTTGCATTCACTGTATAAAGAAAGATTCAAAATGTAAATAATACTATCTGATGAAAACATTTCAGCATTTTCTTATATTCTTAAAGTTTTTCACTCTAAATCGCTTTTTTAAAAATAAAGAAAACTATCAGTTGTAATGTATCAGAAAGTTGTCTTTCTGCACATGCTCCATAAACCTCAAACTGGTCAATTCTGTCGTAGGTTTATTAGAATTAATTATCACTGGCATGTGGTGATTTTAGCAATTTTTTTCGTTGAATTTTTATAGCTCCTTGAAATGGAAAAGTGTTTTTTTAAAAATATTTTATGTGCAAAAAAGCAAAAAAATAGAAAATTTTCAAAATTACGAAATTCTATAAATTTTTTAAAGAAGTTTTACAATATTCCATCTCAGTCTAACTTGGCAGCGTTGAGAAAGATATACAATGTACCAATCTACTTGAAAAATAGTTGCAACTTTTTTTTGGAATTTAAATCCAAGAAAATCCATAGAAATTTGTAAAAAATGTAAAACATTGTAGAGATTAGGATTTTAATAATATATTTCAAGTTAATCACATGTTAAAAGCATTTATTTTTTTTAACAAAGTTAATTAATACTATAAGAGGTGTGACCCAATGTAATAAAGGGACACGCGGGGAATGGGTTTTAACTAAGTCCACTATTTAATTAAACACATTTATTGGACAAAACAAACATTAATTTACATAACTAGAGAGAGGACTGATTACAATTAAAAAGGATCGGAACGCATGCTCATACGTCCGTACAGTTTCGAAGCTAGGCCATCACTGGAGATAGTTCAAGCCGCTAGAGGGCGTGAATCTTTCTGCTGTTTATATGTGAGGAGAGGGGTTACAATACTGTCAACAGATCAACGTCATGAAAATCCAGTTTGGCTGAAAACCGATTTTTGACGCCAAATTTTGTCATTGTTGTAAGTCTTTTTTGTTGAAGGACTATACATTGTTACGTAAAATTCCGATCCATCGTTACGAGCGTAACAATGCTTGGCTTCTTAAAATGTATCAATCAAGTTCACTCTCCAGCAAAACGCGCCTAAAGAAGTTATCACTCCAAAAAACTGTTTTCTTTTCGTAAAATTCACATATGAATAAATATTATTTTGTCAATCCATATCAAATGGATGTCATCTTTGAAAATTTAACACAAGAGAGAGAGAGAGAGATGCTCTTCTTTTCTTGAAAAACAGTTTTGTTGCCTGCTTTGCTTATTTCCATTGTCATCTGTATACGAGTTAAACGGTTTCCAATAGGATCGTATTCTTTTATGGTATTCAAAGATTTGTCAAAGAAAAAAAAAAGGAAAATTTAATCATATTCAATTAGTCAAAACTTTAGTTATGAGTTCCAATATTTTTATCAATATGAATACAAACAAATGCATTTTCTACAATAATTTAATTTTTAATTATTTAAATAGTAATTAAATTAAAAATTTAAATTTCTGAATATAATATAAATTATATTTTTTTACCCTACGCCCATCTTTGGCACCTCTGCCATTCATACGAAATATGCAATGATGTCTGGTCGAGGCTGTCTTTCAAGATGGCCTTGATATCGTATGGGTGAAAAGAATGTCCGTTGGGGCCCCACTCCTGGATAAAGATTTAACATATACTCCCGCCTCGAACCCTTCAAGTTTCAACACAAAAGAAAACTGAGAGACAAAATAAGAAAATAAGATACGTTAAGTGAAATACCAAATTCACACTCAATAATAGTTCAGAAAATATATATCAAATTTTTTGTCAATAAAGAATATTTTTCGAATTTGATCCAAATGCGGCCCTTAAAATTTTCCACCCCGGGCAGGGATGCGGTTTGTCCGGCTCTGGAGTCGCCCCCTGCTAGAGGATTCAGTTTATTCATAACTTCCCGAATTAAATATAAAAAAAATTCGATTTGGTTCTGCTGTTACATCTGTATATAAATTAACTTTGAATAAAGAGGAAGAACTAACTTCGAGATTTAGTTGCAAAACATTCAGAAGAGACAATTAATTCATTTAGGGTTAAAATTAGAGGCGATTAGCCCAGAATATCTAAACGAAACATTAAAAATATTGTTACAATTTTCTAAATCTTAATTGCGTGAAATCGGATTTTAAGCATTAACGAATATGAAAATGAAAGAGATCGAGATTTTTAAATGTTGATGACGAAATGAGAGTGGCATTATCATGTTTACGACCAAACACAAACGAAATGATCAAAAATCCTCAAGCTCAAATTTCACGTTAAAATGTATTCTTATAATTAATTACTCGATAAACATTTTGTTGTCTTTGCCGTACATATTGTTTTATTTAACATTGAAAATTATTATCATAAACTATTTTATACATAGTTTATTATAGGTAAGTAAACTTCTTTAAAACTTATTTTACTGTTGGTGTGTTTCTAAATTTTTTGAAATTGTTAACAGTGTACCGTAACAAAGCAAAAAAAGGTTGAGAATCACTGCATTAGAAACTCGCGTGCAGAGGGATATGCATGTTAAATCTATCATCCTCAACCTAATGCTCTGAAGTGCACAGACATGCTTTAACACCACATCAAACACTCAATGATATATCGATACCATTTAAAGTACAGCAATTGTTTTTTCGTGCGTTTTTTTTTTTTTTGCGTAAACTGTTTACCTATGCCTTGTGGAAGACAACGAGCGTCTTTTGAGCAAGCTTCTGAATTCGACCGAGAAAGTATAGTAGCCCATAGGGATTGCGGATTATCCTTCAGAGAAATCGATCAACGTGGTCGAAACCTAGCAACTGTGATGCGAATCTGTCATTGCTGGATGCAGGAGAAAACGTTGAACCGACGAGACCGATCGCACCCACCTACCTGCACCACTGCCCGTGATGGAGCTGGCGGATTGTGCGCATGGCAGTGATGGATCGTGCAGCCACATCGGGAATGAAAGCACAACAGATTCAGTCTGTTACGCATCATTCAGTGTTTGCTCGTACCATTCGACGCCGTTTGCAGCTGAGTGCGCCGCAAAGCGTCCATTGCTCTTGACTGGAAACGACGGGTGTTTGTGCCGCCAATCGTGCGGTGTAACGTCGGTTCAATAATAGAACTCTCCCCATCCATTGACGTATGGAGACACAATGTCTCCATAAAAGGCACCGGTTGTTCTTCCCTTACGCCCAGGCAAACATGTGTGAGCTGTCTCGGAGAGTGTTTCTGAAGTTGTCACTCCCTTTCTTTCTTCCCGACTTACAGACGACAGTTAATCCAAATGCTTTATAAGAAGAAATCTACGAGTTATAACCCTTTGTGTTGGGTTCCCCTCTGATAATGACGCAGCGAATTTGAATAGAGAGTACTGACGGCTAGGATAATCAAAAATGCACACTTAGTGAAAATATGACATTACGAGTTATAGCAGGGGTGGCAAACTTTTTTGGAAGAGTGCCACTTTTCCATTTTCTCCAACAAATATGGGAAGGTGAAAAAATGTTGCTTGAAGGCTTAATATGGGACTTTAGCAAATATTGGGTTGGCAACTAAGTAATTGCGGATTTTTTTTTTAGAAAATCAAAGACAATTTTTTCATGGAAATAAATAACTTTATTCTGTAATGTATTCCCCATTTTGATCAATGACCTTTTGCCATCTTTCAGGCAGCATCATAATCCCACGTTCATAAAACTTCTGGTTTTTATTAGCAAAAAACTGAATCAGGTACGATTTGACATCATCATCATTATTGAAATTTTTACCATTCAAGGAGTTTTGTAAAGATCGAAACAAAAAGTAATCAGATGGTGCAAGGTCAGGACTATATGGTAGATGTGGCAAAACATCCCAACCAAGCTCCAATAATTTTTGCCGAGTGACCAAAGATGTGTGTGGCCTTGCATTGTCATGATGAAATACAACACTTTTTCGATTTGTCAATTCGGACCGCTTTTCTTCAACTGCATTGTTTAATTTCGTTAGTTGTTCAATGTAGACATCAGAATTGATCGTTCGGTTGGGTGGTAAGAGTTCAAAGTAGACTATTCCTTTGTAATCCCACCAAACTGATAACAAAACCTTCTTTTAATGAATATCAGCTTTTGATGTTTGAGTTGGTTCACCTGGCCTGCTCCACGATCTTTTCCGCTTTTCATAGCCAGTTATCAGTCGTTTTAAAAATGGATCATTTTCATTACGTTTCTTTAGCAAATCGCAGCTGTTAATGCGTTGCGTTAAATGCGTTTCTTTCAGTTCGTGAGGAACCCATGTATCGAGTTTTTGAACATAGCCAAGTTGTTTTAAGTGATTTTCAATGCATGTATGTGATACATGAAGCTTCTCTGCAATCTCACGTGTTGTACTGTGACGATCCGAATCGATTATTGCTTTGATTAGGTCGTTATCAACTTCAACTGGACGACCAGAGCGTTTTTCATCTTTGAGTGAAAAATCACCAGAACGAAATTTGGCAAACCAATTTTGACACTGCCGTTCTTTTAAGGCTCGTCACCATAAACAGCACATAACTTTTTATGAGCTTGTGATGCGTTTTTCCCTTTGCGGAAAACAAAAAGGAAAATATGACGAAAATGTTCCTTTTGATTTTCCATTTTTCAACGAACGCCAACTACGCAACCGATCAAAAAACTTTTTTTACTGATTGACAGCTGAATTGCCAACTATCAAATAACAAAATGTGTTTTACATTTGTACTACGTCTGCAAACCTAAAAATTCAACTGAAGCCATCTATGAGTGAAATCCGCAATTACTTAGTTGCCAACCCAATAGTACATTTTTTGTACTCTATGTGGAAATTTAAAAATAATATTACAAATTATGCATAATTTTTTAAAAAATTTAATATATCAAGATTCTAAACAAATTATGTTTTTGGGTGCATATCATAGTTAATTTTAAGTGATATTTCGAGTGTATTATGTTCATGATAGAAAACATTTGTTCGCAAAAATATTGATAGAAACCTACAATAATATTACATAGCCAAATCGTGTAAATTTTGAAAACTGCTTGTTGGTACAAATTTCCGAAATTCAATATTATGCAGATCACTTGCAGATGAAATAAGTTCAGTATATTTGCTTTTCGGTTTAGTATGGTGCTGTAGGTTAGTAATTTCGATTTGGATTTTGGTTAGTAACAATTAACGTCTTGCAAAGAAATTGAAAAAGGATTTGTAAAAAGAACAGGTTTTTTTTTTTTTATCATCTGGAAATTTATCAAACCTTGCTCTGAATGAATCCTACAAAATGTGTGGATAGTGCATTTTTAAATCTCTCATAGCTCGGAACATTTTAACCTTGATAGATAGTTTCTGTATTTGTATGTCTTATTCATTTTTCCCGCCAAAATCGAGGGAAAAGGAGGAAAAGTTTACTTACAAAAGAAGATATGTGACCAACTAGGGCAGGAAAATACAATTTTCACCTATAATCTTAATTTTTTATTATTTAAATGTCCTATTATATGGATAAGAAAAGCTAAATTCTATACCAAATCTCCATTCTTGAGTAGCAAGCACTCATTGGGCAGTTCAACATTTTTTTGCCATATATTTTAAAACACGTCCCTCAAATTTCAAAATCTCACGAGTACCTACACTTCCTTAAGAAAGCTAGCGCACAAAGCAATGCAGGAGTATAATCTGTATGAAAATTTTCTGTTGAATTCAATTATGTATATTTAAAATAAATTTTGAACTTATTTCTTTTTAAAACAACTGCATTTTAATAAAATTATTTAAAAATATTGTTTTGTATAGTTAAGTTTTCATTTTTTTAAAACAATTTTAAGTAAGTCTTCGCGTGCCGCGAGTTGGCCACCCCTGAGTTATTATAGCCTCCAGATGTTGCACACAAGTCCGTTTCGGAGTAGAGATCAAACGTTGAGCCGGCCGATTGTAAACATGCACCAATGGAGTGGGAATATAGTTGGGAGAGCCGGATGCAAATGTGCGGCCCCCACCAATGAGAGGTGGTGAGGGCCGTGAAAGTGCCTCGCCCCTGGAGTTTAAAGGGTTCGGTTCGGAATTAGAGAGGGACTTTTTCTCGACTTCTCGATTTCCATAAATTGACGGAATCTTCGCTCTCCAAATTTTGGCACAGTCTTGCTCACCGACCTACGAAGGAATTTTGACTGCTAAAGAACTGTGGCGAATAGCGAACTATGAAGTTCGGAGTCCTCGGCGCAACGGCTGGGTATACCTGAAATGATCTTTGAACAACAATTTTTCCACAGCAAAAGGCTGTATTCTTTATGTAATATTGAAATTATAATTATTAATTATTTAATCTAGACATAAAATGTATTTTGGCAATTCGTTGTATGACTTTTAACTCTACCTTCACGATGTCACAGCGGATATGGACAACGGAATGGAACGACATTGTATTTACTGACGAATCCCCTTTCTGCCTGCAACATCACGATGGTCGAATTCGAATTTGGAGACACCATGGCGAGAGGCTGCTGAACTGTTGCGTTATGCATCGCCACACTGCTCCTGCTCCCGGTATCATGGTTTAGGATGGTATTGGATTTTACTGCCTCATCCCTCTAGTACGCATTACCGGTACACAGAACAGCTAGCGCTACATCTCTGAGGTGTTGGAGCCCGTGGTCCTTCTATAAATTTAGCGCTTGCCATCAGCCATATTGCAACGGGATAATGCGCAACCACACGTGGTACACAATGTTTAAGAGTTCTTTACCCATCAGATTGAATTGCTTCCTTGTCCTGCTTATTTTGCCGATCTATCACCAATCAAAAACGTATGGTCCATGCTTGCACAACAACTGGCCCGTCGGTTCAGTTCAGTACAGAGATTCTGGAGACTTGGCTGTCGCCTTATGCACCAAAAGATTCCATTAAAAAAAAAAAGTCGTGATAGCCTAGTGGTTATGGTTACGAACTCGTGGCTGGCGTGTCATGAATTCGAGTCCTGATGCCACTGAAGACCCACCAAGTAGAAAGGCTGATGCACATTAAATCAATCGAGGCTCATATTCCTCTCGTTGGCGTGGTGGGGTAGTTTGGAGAGAGGGTGCCTGCTCAGGTGTTGTCCTCGTCACTTGACTGAGGTTTAAAATTAACGAAGCCCGTCACTAGTATCCCTTGTGTTGTTTTTTGTGTGACGTAATAAACACTCACTTGGCGCGATTTGGGTGATCGTGGTTGCTGAGTGATCGTGAACATGCGATCGGCAGTGTTTTTGTTAAGTCATATGTTCGAATCCCGAAACCATTAGAAGCTTGTCGTGTAGAGGGATTATGCATGTTAAATCTCTCGATGTTCCGTAGTGGAAAGACAGTTTTGAGAGTGGGGGGTGCCCCTGTTCAGGTGTCGTCTGCATCACTTGGCCGAGTTTTAAAAAATTAGATCTATCGCCAATAGATGTTCTGAGTTCAACGTTAATGTACAATCAATCCCCGCCATTTTTGTTCTCTGTCATCAAACGGTGGGCTAAAATGGAACTTTACCACAAAACTTGGCAAACAGAATGCATCTGGCATCGCGCAATTATTTGCCGGTAACTAAAAACATCAAAACATATACTTGTGGTGGGTTGATATGTTCAATTGAAGGTGACAATTCTCTTATCGCTGTTTCTTTCCAAATCAACAAATTTTTGGCTGTTGTACGAGTATATCATGATTTTTTTTCATTTCACATGTGTACGTAATATTGAATTTTATTTTTCATGTCGTGTTAATTAAATTAGAACATTTTAAATTTCTGAATTGCATTTATACTATAACAGTTCTTCTTATTTATATTTTTATAACATTTATAAAAAATTATATTTCAAGCGTTTGGGGATTTTATGAATTAGCTTTAACATTGTGGTTATTAGCAAAAAAGGAAATAACCACTCGCGTTAATGTCTTTTTAGCTCAAAAAATTGTTAAATATTTTAAAATTGAATATTGATTGCACACATACTATGAAAAATTTGCTTATGTATATTTGAACAATTGCCCGTTTCCATTTTTTTTTATTGCTTTATCCAATTTTTCATTTTCTTTTTTAATTAGGAATTTATTGTTATGAAGAATTTTTGTGTTTTTATTTCAAAATAGATTAATTTTTCAGATATTTAAAATTAATATGCAAATATTTATCAAATATCATATCAAAATAATATAGGAGAATTTAGAGCTGTGTTTGGCGTAGAGAATTCTTAGTCAGGTACCACTTTAAAAGCAGAAAAATATTTTATAATACATCGGAATATTTTATTATACATCATTAAACATTTTAAGTGTAATTTAGTAAGTGTTTGTAAATAAAATGTTACTTATCACGATAAAATATTTGTATTGTTTTTAATGAAATCAAACCTGTTAAATAAGATTTAAAATTAAGGAAAATCGTTTATTTAATACACAATGTTAGTAATATATATATCTATATTTTATTTAGTGTGAATCATGTGAACTTGGATTATTGTAGACAAATGAATTGGAAACATAACCAGAAACTGACTAGGAAGCCTCTTTGCAGCCTTTCACTTTCTTGAAATAGAATTATTGAGTAAGAACACCAAACTCTCCGCATATACACAGAAATGAGTGACCATCAGCCTGGTAAAAGATTACTTAAATTAGGTTTGTATTATACATCAATTTTTTAAAGTTTCGTCATACTCTTCTGTAGTCTTAGTGGCCGCGTAGCTGAAGGGTCAGGGTTGCGAACTCGTGGCCGGTGTTTTCGAGTCAAGGGTTCGAAACTTGGTTAAAGTGTAGAAATGGGGTTCCTTGGCGAAGTCAATATTTTGGCGACCAGAATCGGCCGCCAAACAACATTTTTATGAATATTTAAACAATTTCTTCAATTCTTACTATTAATTCACTCCCTCTCTGTGTGTATATATATATATATATATGCTGGTGTCCAAAAGTTAAGATAATTGATAATTATGTGAATAAAGAAGGATCTGTAAATCAGAATGGCGGGAAACGTGATATGCAAGTGTAAAATGGTTATAAAATAAGGAAGCACAAATCAAAAGAATGATAATAATTAATTTTACTATCCAAAGTAGCAGTTTGAAAGAAAACTGAGCATAGCAAGGATTCACACTTTAAAGAAAAAAATGAAAAAAAAAAAACATTAAATAAAATACTGATGCTGCAGTTTAATAAGGCGTGTGGTCACCTCTGATAGCCAGGCACGCTGCACAGCGATTTACCATACTTGCTATGAGATGATGAATGAGTTATGGGCTCAAACGGTTCCAAGCTTCTTGGAGAGCTCTCTTCAGTTCTGTAACGGAGCTTGGTGGGTGCGAAAGGGCTGCAATTTGTCTCCCGAGCATATCCCATACATGCTCGATAGGATTTAAATCAGGGGAGTTGGCAGGCCACGACATGCGCTGGATGTTTTCCATTTCAAGGAAGTCATCAATCAGCACGGCTCGGTCACATGGCGCATTATCATCCATGAATATGAAGTCAGGACCGACAGCACCTCGAAACAAGCGAACATAAGGTTCAAGAACTTCGTCTCTGTATCTTTGAGCAGTCACAGACCCCGTGTCAAAGAAATGGAGGTCTGTGCGGCCGTCCATCATGATGCCTGCCCATACCATTACTCCCCTTGATGGAAAATGATGTCTTTACGTTATGTTTCTTGGTTCAAAACGTGTTCCACGTTCTCTCCTTATCGTTACCCGCCGAGAATCACTACTCAGACTAACGACACATTGACAACGACGACTTCGACTCGTCACTGAACATCACATTGGCCTACTCTCCCACACTCCAATGTTGATGTTTCAAACTCCAGTTCAAACGATCGCGTTTATGCGCAGACGTGAGGGGAATGCAAACTGCTGGTCTTCTGGCATACAGGCCAGCATGATTGAGTCTCCTGTAAACAGTTTGTCTCGAAATTCGTATTCCTGTGGCGACTGTGAGCGCCGAACCCAGTGCTCTGGCAGTACTGCCCCTCTGACATCGCGCACTATTACCAGATATCGGTCTTGGCGAGGGGTTGTGACTCTTGGTCGACCTGATACTGGTTGTCGGGTAACATCTCCCATTCTTTGAAACCTCTGCCACAGTCTTGAGATCACAGACTAGTACACATTCAGAATTCGAGACACTTCGGTTTGTGATCGTGAGGATTCCAGCATTCCAACGATTCTTCCTTTCGTAAACATGTCCAATTGGCGTCTTTGTGCCATCATTCACCTTGTTTGATGGTTAACAACGTTCCTTCCCACAGCAGTTGCACGAAACTTGTCTGAACTGCCTATGCTGCGTGAATCGGTTTCTCCGCGTTCCGACATGCGCCGGTGTTTCGCGCAGGACGTAGTCGACTGAAAAGTTTTGCATAAACCCAATGTTTCTTCTTTACCCAATTAATATCCGCAAGAAATTTGGAATAATTTTACGAATATTTACTCCATGTTTTTTGCATCTTACGATTTATGCTTAACTTTTGGACACCAGTATATATATATATATATATCGTGCAATTTTTCAAATGTTAATAAAATACTTTTTTTTACATTCAAGTTCAAATAACTTTTTTTTAAACTAAAAAATGAATAAATAGTAAAAAAATAATAGTCCAACAGCATATATATATATGAAAAGGAAAATCGTTCCTTGTATCCCTGTAGCGCAATGGATAGCGCGTTGGACTTCTAATCCAAAGGTCGGGGGTTCGAATCCCACCTGGGATGACCTAATTTCTGAGAATGAGATTTCTTTTTTTTACTATACCATTTTATTAGAATTATTAAATTTAATTGATGAATAAATAGTAACAACAACAACAAAAAATAGTCCAACACCAAATAAAAGAAGGAAAAATTGCAAGGAGAGAAAATCGCTTTTTATTTTGCCAATTAATATTGTGATTCTGTTATATGTATATACATATTTATATTAATTGTAATTATATAATAAAAAGTAGCTAAAATAAAAATTTTCTTTGTTAACCTCTGTAGGAATTGACTTAAAAATTTTATTTTATATAACTTATTTTTATTAATATGTATCTTTTAAATTTCTCATTAATATTTCGGTACTTACGTATTAGCTTCACCGCAGCCAAGTTGGCGCCACTAAAATGTGACCGTTTAGATTTTTTAAAAAAATGAAACGCGTAAGAATCTTTTTGTGGTTTTGATATCATAGAGCCAATTTTGCTGCGGTGACATTAACATGTAAGTACCAATATATATTTTTTTTATTTTCATTGCAAGAATCCAATTTGTAAATTCTTGGAATATCGATCGCTAAATTAAGTTGCTTGGCGACCGATTTAGTGGCCGCGGTAGCCAAGTAGTCAAGGCATCGGATCATGGCTAGCGTGTCATGAGTTCGAGCCCAGTACCACTGAAGACCCGCCGTGTAGGGGAGCGATACACGTTAAATCTGTCGAGAGCTCAAACGTCCTCCCGTTGGTGTGGTAGTTAAGAGAGGGGGGATGCCAGCTCACGGTGTCGTCCGCGTCACTTGGCCATGGTTCAAAATAACTAGGTCCGTCGCCAAAAGCCCTCATGTAGCGTAACAGTGCGACGTTAATATTCACTCACTCACTTGGCGACCGACTACGGTCTCCAAAAAATTGACTTGGCTAGTCCCACAGATACGTTAAATCTGAGCTAAGAGCTCAAACGTCATCCCATGGGTGTGGTGTGGTTGTTAGGAGAGGGGATGTCAACTTAGGTGTCTTTTTTGTCATTTGACCATGGTTCAAATTATGAAGTCCGTCGCCAAAAACCCTCGTGCAGCTGAACAGTGCAATGTTAATATTCATTCACTCTCTCACTCACCACCCCCTATTTTTAAAATATTTCAGAAAATTTTCAAACTTCTCTCTTTTGGTATATTTTATGGTGATCAATGACCTTGAACTGGTTTTTCCAGGTGCCTAACTGACTTTCAAGCAAAAAAACTCAAATAAAACTTTACAGATTTTATCAGTTATTAAATTTAGGGACGCATGTGGTAAAGAGAGCATATGCTTAAAATTCCTGGTTATAAAATAATGTACATTCAAAATAGTAAAGATCGTAGGTTTAAAATTAAAACTCGTCAAAAAATTCATTAATCTTAAAATAAAAGTATTTTTTAAAGTTGAAAATACGATGTATTCCTGGACATCTTTTTGTTGTTGTTTCCCTTGCATATTTCTTTTTGGTGGGTTAGATATATAAAAAATGAATAGAGATATTAATTTTCTAAACAAGTATGATTAATTACTTTTTTTAAAAAAATAATGTATAGTGTTTATAAATATAAAATTTGTTTTATGTGGCTTCTAAGGTATATTATAAAAGATGAATCTATTTAACGAATTTTCCATTTTACGAACTTTTTTCGGGATTTAGCGACTTTGTTAAATAGACGTCCGGCTGTATTTCAAAATATTCCATAAATAATCTATTCTTCGTTTTAACATGTGAAGGGATAGCTCATTTAGCATTACGATATAGAAGAGAAAAATGCAAAAACTCATTTTATTCTAGAAAAATGTGTCAATTCGGATAAAAATAAGTAGTATGATAAAATAAGTAGTTCATTATGGGATAGTAAAGAGAAACAAAACATAAATGTTGGAATACTTTTATATAAGGAAAAATATTCCGAATTCGGGCCCTATTCTTTTACGTCAAGCAAAGATGGCCTTAAATTTCTGTGTTAATTTTGTAAAGAAGTGTCGAATGCCACTGAGAATTGTATCGCTTGCTAAATCTGCCATACGTGTCGTCAGTTGCCGAGAGGGCCTCTTTTCCACTTAGGCGCTTGCCTAGGGCGTAAAATATTTTGGGGCGTGAGAAATTGAAGAGTTAAAAAAAAAAAAAAAGACGGAAAAAATATTCATTACAGCGCGAACGTGCGCGCGCGTACCACCGTCTAGCGAGTCATAGAAAAGCATTTCTGCCCTTATGAGGGTAAAGACCGAAATGTGATCTATTATGGAAAAGGAAAAAGCTTAACAGTTTGTTCTGTTGCTATGCACTCAAAATTGGTTACAATTATGGTATTATCATTGATTACAATTATGGTATTATCATTGATTACAATTATGGTATTATCATTGATTACAATTATGGTATTATCATTGATTACAATTATGGTATTATCATTGATAACAATTATGGTATTATCATTGATTACAGTTATTTTACTATCATTGATTACAGTTATGGTTTTACAATGATCAAAGCTCGAAGAACAAACCTTTGTTGGACAAGTACAATGACAGTGTCTCAAAAAAGAACAAGGATGTCTAAAAATAAATTATAGTAAAGCAATAAGCAATGAAAAGATGATACTTAATAAGTTCAAAACAGTTCACACAATAATGTATACTTTATACTGTAATTGTTAACGATTTCATTAATTTACTTAACGAATGTACAAAAGGGTGGTTCGTGATGCCGTAGGTAAGAAATGAACAAGAGTGGCCAAAAACCATGCCACTATCCTTTCCTTACGGCTACCAGTTGTCATTCCAGGACATTTGGGTTAATAGGTGGTGGATAATGGAAAGATTTTCCAGAGAGCAAAAATAAAGGCAGGGGAAAGAGAGTTAGGGGAAAATACCCTCTAACCAAAACTGGCAAGGTAAGAGCTGAAGGAGGAGGGGTACTCTGCAAATAGTGTGGTGGGGGACGTAATGCTCTGAAGTGCTTCGGGTGCTGGGGAGGTAAAAAAGGCCCTGGTTGCTGACGGCTGCTATTGATCATAGACAGGTACTGGATGTTCAATATTTGGGGAATAAATGGGAAAAAGGATAAGTGAAAATAGATATGTGAACTTACAAAAATAGCTTCATCTGATGTTTCTGAAATTTTATATTTTTATAGTTTATCAGCTAGCGAGCTTTTAGGGGGATGTTCTGATTCTTTGTTTCTATAATCTGTATATCTGTTTGTAGCGTTTAACATCAGGTTATTTTTTTAAATTAATTTTATTTTCAATTTTTTAAAGGATGATTCACATATTTTATTTGTTTTAAATTATATTTTAGCTGTTGCTGATGCTGTCAAAACTCGCTTGATTTTAAAATCTGCTTTTAAACATGAACTGCAAAAGCCTCGAAAATTGCACTCAAAATGTTCTACAAGTAAGACTGCATTTGAATTGTAAGATTTATAATCTATATTTTTGTAAAGAACGTGATCATAGTTAAAATAGTTGCAATCATCAGAATTTTTTTTTC
Organism: Trichonephila clavata; assembly: GCA_019973975.1. NCBI lineage: Eukaryota > Metazoa > Arthropoda > Arachnida > Araneae > Nephilidae > Trichonephila > Trichonephila clavata. The sequence continues at coordinate 63,955 of BMAO01037871.1, forward strand.
CTAGGTGCAAAAATATAAAGATACTGATTAAATATATCTGATATTTATACAATTTTTTTTTTTTGAATTTTTTATAATTACAATTTATGTATATTCTTAAAATTATGATTAATTTAAAACCGTTTGGTTATTAGAATATGCTTTTATATATTATAAAAATTTACAGAAAAAGACCTATGAGATTAATGCCATAGTTGCTCTTTAGAGAATTTTTTATTTGTTACAAAATTTGTATTAATTTATTTCAATAACCGTCAAGTCTTTTAAAAATGTTTTTTTTTAACTTCCTATTATGTGTATTAATAATTATGTATGTAATAAACTTAAATCCAAATCATTGTGAAATTGTTGAAAACTTAACATTATTTTACTTAAATGAAGTTCATGTTTTCTTTAGTTCTTTAATTAAATTTTTAAAAATTTTCAGGTAAGGAAGATGTATATCAAAGTATGGCAAATCTTTTGCCTCAAGGAGTAAGTCATATTTTCTAAATTTTGTCTTTAAATAAAATTTAATTTCAGCGCATTTTAGAAAGTTAAAATTAGTTTGCATTAAAAAGATGGCACTAGTATATGTTTATATTCCTTTTTCTAATTAAAAATAATTTTAATCTCTTTCCCCCATTTAAAGTAACTAATGTAGACAGTTTTATAAGACTAATACTATGATAAACTCTAAGATATAATTTTATTTTAAAACTGTGTTTCAGTTAATTATAAATTTTTACTAATTGTATTATTTATAAATTAAATTTTCCTTTGTGTGTGGTATAGTTTATATTTAAATATTAATTGATCTGAAGTTCTAATACTCAAAATTAAAGTTTTTGGATGTTGACAGAAATTGACACTTAATATTTTTAGTGTATATAAAATTTTACTTTATGGGACCCGTTTTGCTTGCTAATGAAAAAAAGAAGGTATATATGTTTCTAATTTCTGAAGAAAGTTAACAGTATCAAGATTTTATTTAACAATTCATAGAAATGATGTATTTATTATAAGTTATGGTGGAATTACTGAATTATCAGTTTTTTCCTTGTAATTTAACTTTTTGTTGAAAAAAATTTATTTTAATTTACTTTATAGTTAATATTTAAAGTAGAAACTCAAGTAAAGTATTTGTAAAAATTTAAAACATAAAACATGTTATATTTTCTAGATGATTAACCTCATGAGAGATATAGACAAGCAAAAGCAGCAAGATTCACAATGCAACTATTTTTACCGTAAACCTTATAATCAAGAACATACCATGGATTTAAATAATGCAGGTACATTTAATGAAAAAATTAGACATTTTAACTTAGGTGAGGAACAAGATTTTAGATCTGAAAGTTGCCAAAGGAATAATGAATTAGTTACAAATTATGTCTGTGATAAAAAATTTTATAGCCAGCACACAGGGAATAAAGAAGGCACAAACACTTCTAACTTAACATCTATGAATTGGGACTTGAATGATAGTGAGTTGCAGGACTGTGATTACATGAATAGGGATTTTCAGATTTTACC
>BMAO01037872.1:0-12956 GCA_019973975.1 Trichonephila clavata
TTTGATTTCGAATTCCTGCAGTGGGCTTGAACGGGCCCCAGCTTCTTCTATGTGCCTTTCATCACTCGCACTAGGGTTTACTGCTAAGACCTCGGCAGACCCTCTATTATCTTAGGTGGCAGGGGCCCTGGAATCTAATAGATGCAGCGTGCCCAACAACGTAATGTTTATTGTCTTAAGTTTTTTCGTTAATTTTCATGCTTTTTTGTAACATAGAGCTTAGCTTTCAGATTTATGCTAAAATAACTCGAAAAATGTTTTTTGAGACTCCTTTAAGATTATTTTTCTGCTAGGTATTGATATTATTTCAGTAACAATTCATTATTTTGATAGGTAAGTAACACTATGTATAATGCAAAAATTAAGAATTTCAGTAACAAACGTTACACCTTAAATCAATAATTTAAATATAATCTTACACTTAAATGTCAAACACCACCAATAAAATCATTAAATCATCTTCAAACATAAATATGAGGTAATGCCTCTGAGAGACACAGCGCGTCTGAGGATGGAACTACATGAAGTGCTTCTAGCAGAGGGTTAAATCAGTGGTTCTTAAACTTTGAATACTTGCGACCCAATATTCAATCATAATTTTCAACGCGTCTCCCTCCATACAATAACAATATATTGAATTCGACAATACAAAACTTTCACGCTAAAGCTACAAGATGACTTTATGCAAACTTCTCGCTCATCCAGTGCATAAATGCCCCGGACGTATGTATACGTCTTTCAAAAATACGATTTTTCTATTCATTGCTATCCATAAAATTATTCCAAAGGCTTTGGAATGCAATAAAATGACTTTCACACAGTGTGTGGTTGTGTTGTGTTTGAGAAGGATTTACTTTTTTCAAATGATATTCTTATTTACTCCCTTTCACCCCCCAATACACAGCATACGCTTGAGTATGTGCCAAACGGGGGGCATTGGGGAGCGAATCGCATACCTTTTGATCGACAGTCACAGGGTTAATTATAAACCATTCAAATGGTCAAGATAAGTGTTAATTTTTGTATATAATTTTACATATGACGTATGGTAACTGGAAATTATTAAACTTGTTCTTAACTTTGTATTGTTAAATTAATTGTAAAATACAATGTACAATACTGATACACTTATAGGTGTATTACATCAGGGTTAATGTCTTTATATTGCTTTCAATAAATTGAAAATTTTTTAATAATCTTTTGTTTTCGACTTTTCAATATTTCGTCATTGGATTATCATGCCCCCCTTGGAGGGTGCACTCCACAGTTTGAGAAGCACTGGGTTAAATGCAGAAGTCAAATAGACCAGAAAAAAGCTCTTGCTTGGAATGAGCATTGTAGTGCGTTATACTCTCAGTGAGCTTACGACACTTGCTTAATTTTTTGCTCAAGCAGAATCTTTCTTTTCCCTTTACTCATTTAATATATAACTACCAAATATATGTATAGTTAATAAAAGGAAGGAAATAAAAAGTAAAAAAATTAAAGAAATAGAATAATAAAGCTCTTAATTAAAAGTGAACCTTCACGCTTTTCGAGCTGTTAAAAAAATTATTCCTATTTGTTTACTCTGAAAAATCTCCTAATTAGTTCTTTCTTTTAAATTTATATTTGATGCTATTTTTCTTATGTCGCACTCAAGAAAATTACTCATGTTCTAAAAGTTTTTTTTCCATGGCTTCTTTAATAAAATATGAATTTATCCTTCAACATAAAAGTTGCCAGCGTTTTTTTTATAACAAATAAAAACATAATGAAACAAAAGAAAAAGTTCAGTATCTTTTCACTCATGAGTGACCTCAATTCAGAAACATTTTTGGAGTTTTATAATTTATAAACTGTCTCTTATAAAGAAATGTTTACGTAAGAAAGAAGTAATATAAATTCAAATATTTATATATATATATATATATGCAATAGTAACTAATATTAATATCCACTGAAATATATTTCGCCGAAACCTATGCAAAGTAGCTGTTAATTTTAAATATAATTTTTCTAATGTGTATGTCACCTACAAGTAAGATATATTTACATTTTTAAAAACGTTTTAAAGAGTATAAATGCTATAAAACAAAGTATATAACTAAAAACAATGCACTGAAGTTTTATCGGAGTGGATTTAAAATAGGCAAATGTCTAAAGGAAGCCTCCGTTTGAGTTAGTGTGAGGGTTAACCGAAGGAAAAGGCATCTATAACATTCAACAAGCATTTTATACTTATCACTTTTAATTACAGCGTGTTGCCAAATTCGATCGACAAATTCAGAGGTGTGATAGTATGCAGCATTGTGACGACAAATCGCCTTAAGACAGGGAGCAGTAAACCACATTTAGTAGGAGTGTTTCACAAACAGCTAGGAAAGGTGTGATGTCGACTAGAATAAAAAGAGATACATTTATCAGACGTAAAGCATGTTTTCAATACGAACAATAATGTATCACAGATCGACGCCAGAAATGCAAAGATAAGTGATTGTCTCAGGAATTGTTCGAAGTTGCGGCCCCGCGTTTGTCATAGCACAGCCGATACCTACGAACGAAGGATCGTAGAACGCTTTCAAACAAATCTGGTGTGTTTGCGGTAGCTTGCAGGCAAAGTAACAGGTCCCCCACGTCCAATCCATCTCTCGGAATATGTAGCATGAAATTGGTTAAGACACCGCAATCGAAAAATGTGATGGGACACCATCATGCATGAACCACACATTTTGGCACGCAGTGGCCGGTAGTAGTCTTTGCAGCAACTCCAAAAGGAATAGAAAAATTGCATACATACCAGTTTCTTCTACACTACCACGTCATACCAAATCACTGCCTTCGTATGGCCATCTCCGCTCGCTCATCGTCCTCCCGAAGGCAACTGTTATAAAATTTTTACTGACTAAATGTGTTTTGCAACCTCATGTACTATGGTGATTATTTGTTCCCATGCTACCTACGATCACCTCTCTGAATTTGCCCCCGAATTTAACAGCACCCCATGTTGTATAATCAAATCTTTGCAATAAGTAATGGGAGCAAGTCCTTCAAATTATAATAATAAATTATTACTAAAAATACTTACCTAGCAATGCAGACACAATTCTAACTTCCTTAAACTCGAACAACATGACTCCTAGTATTGTTTTTAGATACGCAAACGATTCAAATATAAATCTCCCAAATAATATTTATTACACATCTGGCGGCTATTTCCCTTGTTTAACTCAACTCACTTTAGCTTTAAATAGTGGTTCTGCTTTACTTTTTTTTTTTGTGTGTGTCATGGTTTCTTTATATAAAGCGGTTCTCAAACCAAACAATTTATTGAAAATTATTTTCTCATGAGAATATGTTATACATGTGATGAGCATACACTGATCACTATTAGTATCTTAAGAATATATATATTGAATATTTTACTTAAAAAACAATTATGTTTTGAAATTTCTCTGACCTTATACAAGTTGAATTTAGTTATTCATTTATTTGCTCGTAGAATTGTCTCATATTCTCCTGCGTGGTTGTTTGCCTAAACGGTTCTCACTTTCTAGCTAGATCCATTATTTCCAGGGGCAGATGGGACCACCTGCTCATCGAAGCCAAAAAACTGGCTCCATTGAAGAGAAAACTGGAGATTGTGCCTTCTACAGTTTTAGAGTAGAAAGCGGTATAAAGGTGTGTCATGGGTGGCTGGTATTATCCTGTTCAAACGTAAGTCCAGCCGTCTGTGAAAGAAAAGGAACAATGTGGGACTGAAGATGGCCTTGACATACGACTGTGCTTCAAGAATACCATGCTTGACACCTAAAGTGTTATAAATTGAAAAAAATACCAGGACATAACCCCATAACACTCAGTTGAGTATTTCTTTACTGGCTTGGATGTCTGTAACTTCTTCATTGGTCAATTTCAAATAGACGCATTACTGAATACATTTCTTCTCCAATCCGTGGTATTTCCATTCACGCACACCTGAAACCACTGTAAAATTCCTGGTTAAGGTGAAATAGAACGAGAAATATATATATTTCAGTTCTATTTTGATTTTTACGATTGATATTATTTTTATGTTGCTTGACAGTGGAACTTTTTTCAGCAAATTTTTACTCTGTCTTCCAATAAAGAAATAAATTATTTGTAGTTTATAATTAGTCCAAAAATATGCTCTTATTGTCTTAAAAACTATAAAAAGTAAACAAATAATGGCATAGACTGATTGTTTTTATTTTCCACACAGAAAATGTCATACTGTTTATGGCAATGTTTTATTGCACAATTTTAAAGTGTGTATCATCAGTTGTGGGCAACAAAGCAAGTCTATATGTTGTAGTTACAGTTTGAAAACCATTAATGTGCAGACTATTTAGCTAATCTACAGAATAAATAATTTGTTTCATTAAAGTGCTAAATCAAGGGGTTACCACATTTTAACTACGTAATCTTCACATTAGCTGTTTCCATTCCGTAAAATCTCAGAAGTTTATTTCTCTAATTTCCATTCTGCTTAAAATTTTGATTAAACTTTGATTCCTCCCAGAATAATTTATTCTAAATATTTCAAAACAAAGTGGCAGGGACAGTAAACGTATTCGATAAGTGACTGAATTAATTTATAGTAAAATTTACTATAAATTAATTCAAGCAGTCTCTTATCGAATACATTTAATTACGACGACCAGTGCCACCAATCTTTAGATTACTCTAATAATTAAATAGAATTTTGTTATATGTTTCGAAATTTCTTTTCTTTAATTATGATTATATGATTAACCGTGTTTGATTATTTGTATTATAATTTATACAATTGGTTGATGATTGCTTCTATCAACTGATATAGCGATTGTTTGATTGCACTAACTTGATTCTTTAAATATTAAAAAAGTAAACAACATTTAATGTAAGCCTACAGAAACATTGCTATTGTAACAAAAGGGATCTTGTTTTCATTTTAACAAGCCTCTAGAAGGTACTCTGCAGATTATCTAGGTAATTTGATAAATGAAACAATTTTCTCCACTTTAACTGGTCTGAGGATTCTTAAATTTCAAAAATATCGATTTTTTGAAAAAAATTATATGTTATAGCCCTATCTTTTCTAAATGTTTTGCAACCAAAATTTCAATGATACGATCAAAACTTCTTGAGTTATCCTTTGACGGTATCCAAACTTAGCTTTTAGAAGAGCCACATTTAATATTTTTACTTTTGAAATAGGTATTTTAATTCTTACTTTTGAAAGGGGCAGCATAGCTGCAAATCAACTATTTGTTTTGCAGTACTGTTTACATCCAAAGCTGTTAGATTTTTCTGCTGATATTTCAACTTTTGTGTGATCTTTGTTGCAAAATGGAAAATTGTGAGAAAAAGCGATCGTCTGGTCAAAGACCAAAAAAGAAAAGGTTCCAAGGGAATAAGTTCCTGAAGAAAACAATATTTGGTGAAAGTAAGAAGAAAAAAACAAATTTTCTAAGGAAATCACCAAACAATAGTGCCTCCTATAGGAAGTTGCCGAGGAAAAATATCTTTTGGATTCGTGTGAAGCTGATATTTCACAGCATTTTAAAGGTTATCGGCTGATAGATATCAGTCTTTTTCTCGGCCAATTACAAAAATATGTTTGCTGTTTGGAATGCCATGGCAAAATAAAAATAAACGAGAAATCTATTGTAGGACTTTCGTCATCTTTTTTTATTGATGTGTTCAAATTGCAAAATGCAAAAAAAAAAAAAACTGAATTCATGTGAGCTCATTGGAACAAAAAAGAACATTCCTGAAATAAATAGAAGATCTGTCTTAGCCATGAGATGTATAGGCCAAGGTTTATCCGCGTTAAGTACATTTTGTACTATTATGTCATTGCCAAAACCTGTATTTCAAAAGGCATATGATAGAATCAATATAAAAATTGCAGATGTGTGTGAGACTTTGGCAAATGCGTCGATGAGTAATGCTGCTTTGGAAGAAAAACAATTCTCGATGGAAAACGTAATTGCATTGCTGTCAGTGGGGATGGCACATGGAAAACTCGTGGACATATATCACTTGTCGGTGTGTGCACGTTAATTGGTGCAGTGTGGGAAGGTGCTCGATATCGAGATTATGTCATCCTTCTGTAAGGTGTGCGACTCATTTAAAGGTCCAAAGTTTGGACCCAAATACCGTGTTTTTTTAGCGAAACACCAGCCCTTTTGCAAAAAAAATCATAATGGGTCTGCTGGACAAATGGAAGTGAGTGGAATGAATGAAACTTTTTTCCGTTCTGAACATAAGCATGGGCTTATATATAAACAGTATATAGGAGATGGAGACACAAAATCATATATGTCTCTTGTGGAGAAAAAGCCTTACGGTGACAGTATCCAAATTGAAAAAATAGAGTGTGTTGGCCACGTTCAAAAGCGAATGGGTAGTCGCTTGAGAAAGCTGAAATAATCTCTTGGCAAGAAAAAATTGTCCGATGGCAAAACAATTGGTGGGAAAGGCCGCCTCACAGATGTTGTCATTAACAGATTAACAACTTTTTATGGGAATGCAATTCGTGGTAATCCCAAAAATGTACACGAGATGAGGCAGGTTATCTGGGCTGTATGGGCTCATACAGCTAGTACTGACGAGCAACCCAAACACTGGTTTTGCCCTAAAGGCAACAATAGTTGGTGCAAATGTTTGTGTCCAAAACAAAAAAGTGCAGGGTTTTAAACACAAAAACAACTTGCCTGAAGCAGTGTCGGAATCAATAAAACCCATTTTCTAAGATCTTTTGCGTTTAAAACTGTTACGAAAATGTCTTGGAGGTAAAACTCAAAACCCCAATGGATCTTTGAATTCATTAATCTGTAAATACAACCCAAAAACTATTGGATCCAGCATTACCATAACAAGAGTAGCTGCCGTTTTAGCTGTATGTGACTACAATGATGGGCATAAGAGCCAAATTGATATAATGAATGCAATGGGTTTGAAATATAACAAACATAACGTTATTACTGCTAAAGATGCTGATAAAAAACGCTTATCGACAGCTTTTAAGCGTGTAACGGTAGCCTCCTTGGAATCGCGAAAAATCAAAAGGCTGAAACTGGCCAAAGAAAATATGCAATTTAAGTTGTCTGAGGGGTGTGCATATGATCCAGGAGCATATTAGTATAAATAAGGTAACCCATATTATTTTTTTGATGTTTTTAATTTACGACTTATGTTTAATAAAATTAAGCTTTCCATCTTAAAACCTACTTGTTTTATTTATTTGAAATTACATGTAAATTTTTCAAATACATTTTTATATGATTTATATGTATTTTTTCAAATAAATTACTGACTTAAATGTTTTTGCCATATTTCAACTTTTAAGTCATTTTTTGTAGAACTAGAGTGGCTGTGGTAGCCAAGTGGTCTAGGCATCGGATCGTGGTTAGCATGTCATGAGTTCGATTCCAGTACCACTGAAGACCCACCGTGTAGGGGAGAGATGCACGTAAAGTCTGTCGAGAGCTCAAACGTCTTCCCGTTGGTGTGGTGTGGTAGTTAGGAGAGGGGGTGCCAGCTGAGGTGTCGTCCGCCTCACTTGACTATGGTTCAAAATTGCACGGACTGTCCCAAAAGCCCTCATGTAGCTGAACAGTGGGACGTTAATATTCACTCACTCATTCGAAGAACTAGAGTACGTTTAAATTAAGCTTGCACAAATTTCTTAAAATATACTTATTCTACTTATTTAAAATTTCATTTACATCTTTAAAATACATTTCTATACAATTTATAAAAAAAAATTTAAGCAAATTACTGACCTTATTGTTTTTTTGCCACTGTTTATCTGTTAAGTAATTTTTTGCAGAACTTAAAAATTAAGCTTCGACCCCTTATTTCTTAGAAACTACTCTTCCTATTTATGTAGAATTCCATATACAACTTTAGAATATATATCTATATGAGTTTTTTGGATTTTTTTAAAGAAATTACTTATCTAAGTGTTTTATGCTCACTATTTAACTTTTAACTTATTTTTCTTGCAACTTACAAATTGAGTTTCATGGCCAATTTCTGTAAAATTCCTTGTCCTTTTTACTAGAAATTTTATGGACAACTTAAAAATAAGTTGTTCTATGAATTTGTATTCTACATTTTTAAAAAAAATTATTAACAATTATACTTTTTTGCCTTTTGCAACTTTAAACTCATTTTTCTCAAAACATAAAAATTGAGCTTTCGCGTATAAATTTAAAGAAACTTGTCCTATTCTCATAAAATTTCTTATACAATCTCAAATTAAGCTGTTCTACAACTTATACACACAATTTTAGACATATAAATGAAAAAAAAATTATGTTTACTTAAATAAAAATTTTCCAAACATTTTTTTAAAAAATTATTTTTAAAAATTTTAAAATATGTAATTACTTAAAAAACTAAAAAAAGTGTGCATAACTTCAGGACCCAGCATTTTTCTACAATTTAAATCTAATTTTGTTAAGTTTGGTCAATTTTTAACTTCAGATTTTTACGCGCAATAACATACCAGTTTTTAAAATTTCTAAAAATTGTCCAATTTAAAATTCCTTATAATTTTTTTAATTTTTAAGAAACAATCTTAAATTTTGAGTAAATATGTATATAAGTATGATTATGAAGTGGAAAAAGTTTCAAGCTTCCATGTTGTTTTTATAGAAAATTATATGGATTCGAAAAAGAATGTTTTTCTTGCATTCCTCGTTGACGTTAAGAGTCCTGAGACCCTTTAAATGATCATTCTAGCTTATTTGGAAATTACCTAGCTGATTTCTGCCCTTGAGCGATAACGTATACAGGATTTCTAATAACATTTTATGAAATAATGCATAATCAAGTATCTGAATCATCACTGAAATTCAATTTGTTAGATTAAAAGTCAGTAAAGTTTTTCACATATTCCTATGAAAAGTAGCTATAGTTTTGTTTTGGCAGGGCATTCTTAAATTCTATCAATCTATAAATGATGGGGAATTTCCATTATAAATTGTTTGAAAGTTCCACCAAAACTTCATTGCAGATTTAAATTCAAGTGAGATACGATTTGCGTTAGTTCTTACAGAGCACACATTTCGATGTGAGAATGTTGAAAATTACTCATATAAAGCCTTAAAGTTTAGACCTCATTTTTAAAAATAATCATAAATTTGTAAGTGCATATCATTGTTTGTAGATTTTTACTTATTATTTAAAAGTATAAATACGTATATCGAGAAAGTTTGGACAAACGCTGCTGTTTGAATTAAAGTTTTAGTCTATTATTGTATATACATTGATGCTGAATTATATACGATATATTTAATGATTTCATATATTTGCGGAGACCAATATACTTTTTATTTTTCTTACATAAGCATTTTAAACTTGTAATAGGTTAAAAAATTGTTGAAAAAAAATGTAAAATATTTCATGTAATTCTATATAACAAAATACTAAATTTCTTGAAAATATTTATTAATATTGAGAGATACCAATGAATTAAATTTCTATGGCATCAAGCTCATTTCACATAAGGATTCCTGGAATCAACTCATTATCTTCACTATTGTCAATGCATGTCTTTTATAGTCCTTTTTTTGAAAGAATACACTTAATTAACAATTAAAAATTAGTGACAAAATACAGTTTAAAATACTTTCTTAATACATATCAATACGCTTTCCAAAATATACAGGATTTAACTATGTCTAAATTACACAAAACTAATTTTTTTTTGGAAAATTGGAGAATTTTAGTGCTTGGCAGATTAATTATTAAATTTTAAACTGCATATGGAATTTGAAGTCTGAAACTGATTTTAGCCTTAACTACAGATTACAGTATTTACATGAACATTTCACGTAACAGTAAAAAATTGAGCTACTCTATAGCCAACACATATCGGATATAAACATAAAAGTATTGTTTATTTTAAGTCTATTTACGCCTATTTAACAATAATTTGCAGCATATATCCCATGCATGCCATGCCAAGAAAACGAACTCATATTTCGACTGCGTCATTCAATCTGAAATAACTATATATTTTAAGATATACAAAGTATATATTTATAATTAAAATTTAAATAGTTTCAATATGCTTCATTAAATAAATCCTAATTATATTTCAAATACGTTATATTTTTGCCACTTCAGCTAAATATAATTATTTGATAAAAATAATTAAATTTGTAAACACTAGAAGAAAAGAAGAATACATAATTAGTTTCACACACGCGCAAAAAGTGTTTATACTTAACCTTCTTTATTTAAATTACCAACTTTTCCGCTGCTATTTCACTGGCGATACCAAAGATTGTCAAGAGTATCAAGTTGCACTTAGAAACACCGCAAAACATCTAAAAACAGTGAATATAGGTTGGGGTTAAACTCTTAATTAAAAAAAAATCACGGGGGATTTAAAGGGGAAAGAATCAGGAAAATCTGGAGTTTAAAAAAGATAAAATACTGCAGAAGCGTAGAAAAAGAATAAGCTTTGCTTGATACTCTAGACGTATCTTACTCCTTTTAAGAAGATGAAAATATTTTTCTACAGTGCATTGTGCAATTTAGTTTCCAGGACATATAATGGATTAGATCGAATTTCATTAGGTAATGAAAATCACTCAACACGGAAACACGAGGCCCATGCAATTTAAATTAAAGCGTGATCGACATAATTTTCTTGATTTAATAACTTGTTTAGTTCACTATAAATTTGATTGCTAAGCACTTTATAATAATACTTTAAGTAAATGATTTGATGAGAATAAATTTTGTTTATAATTGTGTAACACAAAAACTCCTAAATATTTGCTTATTATAAGCACATTCTACATGCTATTAAGAAGGTTCCATACATTTTGAAAGAATTTCTCTCATGCTTACAATAACATTTCATGCTCGTAACTTTTTTTGAAACGGTTGAGGACTGTGCGTGTGTGTGTGTGTGTGTGCGTACGTGCGTGTATGCGTACACGTGTGTAGAGGCAATACATCATATTTTAATAATATATTGGTATATTATGATGATCTTATATATATTTTTATTTTAAGCATAGAAAAATGACTTTACATTATTTTAATTCCATTCCAACATAAAATAATTGTTATAACGCACATTTTCTCAATATTAAACTACAAGGAATCAATCATTTTTAATGCACAAATAATTACAAAAAAGAGATCACTTTAATTTGCCATATTGTAAAAGTTCCTTCTTTTAACAATTTTAAATTTATCTCTATTTACAGTAACATAAAAGATCTAGTCATAGTTAATTCCAAATGGAACATAAATAATCTCTCATTTCTATGAGCAGTGTATTCGAGCAATTCTATCCCGTTTTATTGTTCTCTAAAACCTGAATTCTTATTACGATAAAACGTATTTTATCTTGAGAAAGTGGAAGCTAAATATTTCAAAGTAAAAATAAATATGAAAAAGACATTTAGCAGCGTTTACATTCGTTCATTGCCTCTATACATAGTTTTATTTACGATGAGATCAGTCTATTCAAACATTAGTTTGAAAAGGATTTTCATCTGCTTCCATTTTACGCTGGAAAATAAAGGGAATGAAAATTCATCATATTTGTTATGAACCTTTTTCGACGAAACAAGTTTATGGTTTTTGTCATAACTTAAAACAAAATGCTCTATATGTACATTTTTTAAAGTATTTTAATCCCAGAAATAAAATATCTAGTATATTTTAAGATTTAGTAAATTCCTCTAGAAGAATAACGTGTGCTCTTTTAAATCTTATATTATCTTAAATACAAGTAAAAAGACAATTTTACTCTTAGTATTGTCTTATGAAACACAGACATGTTCTCATTGTTAAATAAAACACAGAATCTCACTATAATTCTTGTGTCTCTCATTATTTTAGACACTATTGTCTATATAGTCCCATTACTATTCTCTCCTTAAACTTTCCTTTTTACAATTAAAACTTGTAAGGCTAATATCTCTTTCCTCCTACAGTATAACTTACGCAAACATATGTTTCAAAATCTATTTTCTTAATGAATTCTTATAAAGAAAAAAGAATGTTATTATTTCCCTGTTCTCACATAGGCTGTTGAAACGGGAAATGACAGCGAAAGATCGAGAAACCCTTGCTATATTTGAAATAATAATATTAAGAACCATATTTGATGGAAGCAACCTCTTCTGACATGACGTTTTAAATAAGGAAAATAGAACTGTAATAGTTTTATTTTTCAAATTGTATAGTCAGAAGTACAAATGTTAGGAAAAAAATTAAACTTTTATGAGAAATTTTTTTATGCTAAGAGGTAGGCAAATGTGCCTCTCAGGTCTTAAACTCAACAAAAAAAACAATCAAAATGTTTCTTTCCTAAATACATTTACCATAAAATCCGGCATATAACGCGCACTTTCAAAACAAAACATAAATTTGAAATTGGTGGGTGCTCGTTATACACCAGGTATAAAAATAAAAGCTCTCAAAATACAAAAAAATGACGAATATAGAAACGAATGGGTGTTCTATATAGATCGAAGTACTGCTTCTTTAAAAAAAATGACATTTCTTATAAGCGTAAAGGTTTGTAGTTCTAGAAGTACACTACTTTTTTCTAGAGCTTGGAATAATATCTCGAATAAATGACTTAAAACATAAGAGCATTTCAGGTAATTTCGTAAGGAAAGAGGTGCGCGTGCGTTATATAGCCAGATTTTTCGGTATTTTAATAGATGTTTAAAAATTAAAAAACAGCGTAATAATTAAGTTTTTAACAAATTTTTTCAAAACAATTAATTTTGTAAGAAAAGATACGAAACATAATTGCACCGAGAGCAAAAAAAAAAAAACAACATGATTTGTAGATTTACAGCCTTCGTATCTACTTTTTGATGCAAATTTGTCTGTCAAAAATCGAGAGAAATGTTCGATTCTATCAGATCGAACATCGGAAAAAATAATGGTCTAACTCTTACTTCGCAGGTGTTCATTGTAAT
>BMAO01037873.1:0-32998 GCA_019973975.1 Trichonephila clavata
ATAGGATTTTTGATTGCCAGGGCGGCACTTCTTCTGAGACCAGGGTGGTCTATAAACTTTTTCTTAACAATTTTTTTTATTGCCAGGCGGCACTTCTTTGACCAGGGTGGTCTATACACTTTTCTATAATGAGTCTTTGATTGCCGGGGGCGGCACTTCTTTCATGACCAGGGTGGGCTATACTTTTTCTATGGAAGTCGTTGCTATTGGATGGGGGCCCTCCCCCTAGTTGGAAACATGATTCAAATTTTTCCACATTGAATCAATTACAAATTTAAACCTTGATTTTTAAATTTTATATATAAACAGACCAAAATTAAATTTGACAAAATATTAACTAACAGAATAATAGTACAGTATTATGCCACAAAAAATAATATCTCACTTTCTTACAATATACAGTTCAAAAAATTTCATGAATCACAAAAAAGGAAAAATAAAAATATTTTCGTTTCTTATCATTTTTAATACATAATCAAAGTAAAAAAATTTTTCAAAGTTTTTAGCCAGAAAAAAAAATACATATATCATAAAAATGATCAGAAAACACTTTGGAAATATTATAGTTAAACAATACTGATGTATCTGAAAAAATTTCTTTACATATAAAAAAAAATACTCTATACTATAATGCACACTTGATGAATGACAATAAAATTCTCTAATTTCAAATGTGATAATTAATTTACGAATCAATATTAATGAGATTAAAATAAAACGAATTCTTCAATATTAACTATCTTCTACTTTAGTACATCAAACCAAAATAATAATATTTTATATAATATTCATTATTAATCAAAAGGAGTTTCAGCAGTTAACATGAAATGGATTTATAAAACAATTCAAATACGTTAAATAGAAATACCGTTCATAATTTAATTCATTCACTAAGTTATCAATAGTACAAACTTGTTTACACTTAGTAGAAGTACTTGAAAATATTTTCCAAAATTTTTAAATAAAAACAGAAATGTAAATACTTTATCAATAACATACAAGGTTTCAAATGTTATATAGTAATACTTCGTAATCAATCATATATACTTTCAAAAGAATTATTTTTATGTTAGGCATAAAAAGAACAGAAAAAAATTATTATGAGAATTGCAATAATTTCTTGATAACAAAACCATATACGTGTTATTAGCATAAAATTCTTAATTAGGAAGAAAATATGCTCCCATAAATAATTAACCTTCAAATAGCTTTAATCAGATCAACCGATAGAATGAAAATTTAGTTTTCGAAAGATTAGGAAAACTGACAAATGAATATCAACTTTAAATTCAATTATGTTATTTTCCTGTAACACACAATATATACTACGAATAATAATAATAATCTTATACACACACACAATAACAGAGCCTGGTAATTTAGAATAAACAACACTTATCTGTTAACAGGTTTTCTAGATGAAAATATTCATTCGCAGGGTGCGAATCCTCTTATTGTCGGGATGACAAACCCTTCCACCCCTAAGGCTGTGGGGGAAAAAAGCGAGAGAGAGCTGGGGTCGGGCCGACGTTTAGGCGCCAATTGTAGCTGCCTCTTATTGTCCGGATGACAAACCCTTCCACATCTAAGGCTGTGGGGGGGGGGAAGTGAGAGAGCCGGGTCGGGCCGTCGTTTGGGCGCCAATTGTAACTGCCGCTTGCGTCATTACTTGGGCTAACCAAAAGTAATTAATAGAATCTCGGGGTAAATTAATATATTTAATGGCACAAGATAGCACAGTTACAGAGAACAGACACTTAGACAATTACAAGACAAACATTTAGAGAAAATAAATGAAAATAAGTAAAGTTTACATAGTCCAGGATTGGACATCGAAAATAGGGACACACGCTTGTCCAGATCCAAACTCTATCTGACGATACTAGTGTTTCGTACAGTCACACTTCCGTTCCAAGACAATACGGTAATGGCGGCACCTACATTTCGGTCTTGGAAGTATACCGTGCGTTACATAGTATAATAAAATGAAAAAAAATAATAAGACAAAATTATACTACCCACAAAGCTAAATGATAGAAAACAGATTCTAAGAAACATAACTAGAAAAATATTGATATATATATATAATCTAATAATTATCTATATATATAAAGGAGAAAAGCGACTCAACTCACTGACTGACTGACTGACTGACTAATCACGATATCTCCGGTACTATCCAACCTACAGACTTGAAATTTGGTAGACATGTTCCTTTCATAGAGTAGACGTCAGCTAAGAACGGATTTTCCGAAATTCGAAACGCAAGGGGTGTTAAGGGGGTTAAGGGGCGTTATAAATAATTGCTTCCATGTTTAAACTACTTGATGTACAATCTTGAAATTGAGTAAGCAGATTCCTTTCAGAGAGTAGAGATCCGCTACAAAATCAGTTTGGTGAAAGTCGACCCCAAGTGGCGTTGCAGGGGCTTGAGGGGCGTTATAGATAATTATTTCCATTTTTAAACTATTTGACGCACAATCTTTAAATTTGATATATATAGATTCCTTTCGTAGAATAATGATCAGTTACAAAACGGGTTTTGTGAAAACAGACTTCTAAGTAGCGTTGCGGGGGATTAAGGGGCGTAATGGATAAATATATACGTTTTTAAACTACTTCACCTACCTGCTTGAAAATTGGTAGGCAAGTTTCTTTCCTGGAGTAAATATCCGCTACGAAATGAGTTTTGGGAGAATTGACCCCCAAGGGGTTGTTGCGGGGCGGGGGGTTTAAGGGGCGTTATAAATTCCTATTTTTAAGTTATTAGACGTACAGTCTTGAAACTTAGTAAGCAGATTCCTCTCATAGGGTAGAGATACGCTAAAAATGGGTTTCGTGAAAATTGCCCCCAAGTGGCGTTGAGGGGACTTAAGGGGCGTTATGGATAATTATTTCCATTTTTAAACTATTAGACGCACAGTCTTAATATTTGATAAAGAGATTCCTTTCATAGAGTAGAGATCAGCTATAAGAAGGTTTTGTGAAAACAGACCTCTAAGTGGCGTTGCAGGGGAATAAGTGGCGTAATAAAAATATTTTCGTTTTTAAACTACTTGACCTACCTGCTTGAAATTTGGTAGGAATATTTCTTTCATGGAGTAAATATCCGCTACAAAACAGGTTTGGAGGAAATTGACCCCCAAGGGGTGTTGCGGGGGTGGGGGTTTAAGGGGCGTTATAAATTCCGATTTTTAAGTTATTAGGCGTACAGTCTTGAAACTTAGTAAGCAGATTCCTCTCATAGGGTAGAGATACGCTACAAAATGGGTTTCGCGAAAATTGCCCCCAAGTGGCGTTGAGGGACTTAAGGGGCGTTACAGATAATTATTTCCATTTTTAAACTATTAGACGCACAGTCTTTATATTTGATAAATAGATTTATTTAATAGAGTCAGCTATAAGAAGGTTTTGTGAAAACAGACTTCTAAGTGGCGTTGCGGGGTATAAGTGGCGTAATAGATAAATATTTTCATTTTTAAACTACTTGACCTAGCTGCTTGAAAATTGGTAGAAATGTTTCTTTCATGGAGTAAATATCCGCTACAAAACAAGTTTGGAGAAAATTGACCCCAAGGGGTGTTGTAGGGGGTTAAGGGCAGATATAAATAATTATTTCTATTTTTAACCCATTAGACTCACAGTCTTGAAATTTGGTAAGCAGATTCCTCTCATAGGATAGAAATACACTACCAAATATGTTTTGTGAAAATCGACCCCTAGGTGGCGTTGCGGGGGTTCAAGGGCGTTATTGATAATTTTTTTGCATTTTTAATTAATTGGACGCACAGTCTTCAAATTTTGCTAAGCAGATTCCCTACAAAATGGGTTTTGTGAAAACAGACCCAGAAGTGGCGTTGCGGGGGCTCAAGTGGCGTTTTAGACAATTATCCCCATTTTTAAACTGTTAAACGCACAATCTTGAAATTTGATAAGCAGATTCCTTTCGTAAAGTAGAGAACCACTACAAAAGGGGTTTTGCGAATATCAACTACGAAGTTTAATTTCCAGAGTTTAAGAGGCGTAATCGATAAATATTTCCATTTTTAAACTATTTGATCATCCTGCTTGAAAATTGGTAGGCATGTTCCTTTCATGAAATAGAGTTCCTCTAACAAAGAGTAAAATGAAAATTGACCCCAAAGATGTTTGCGAGGGGTCAAGAGGAGTTACAGAAAAAAATTCCTGTTTTTAATTGTTAGACCCATATACTTGAAATTTCTTAAGCATGTTTCTTTTGTTGAATAGGGAACCACTAAGAATAAATTTTACGAAATCAAGTTCTGGGGGGTTGCAGGGGGTTACTGGGACATATTGACAAAAAATTACTTTTTTCGAGCTACAAGGACTATAATAATGAAATTTGGTTTGCATTTTTCTTTTGTTGAATTGAAATCCTCTAAGAGCGGTTATATTGGAAAACGGCTCTCAACGGGATTACGGGGATATTGATCGTAAAACTTCTTTTTTTCTGTTAGATTTAGACTTGAAATTTGGCTTGCATGTTCAATTTACGGAGTAGAGATCCACCGAAAATTTGTTTTGCGGGAATCCACTTGGTTTTTGTGTTACGAAAGAGCAAATATCATTCTATACTTCAATTTTAGAGATTTTTAGAAAATACAAATTAGATGAGTTCTGCCCTTTTTTTTGCGACAGTTAAAGGTATAAGTATATTTTTCAATACTATCGAATTCTTAATGCTAGCACTTAGATATCAATAATTTATACATATATATAAGCAGTAAAAATTTATAAAACATCATGAAATACCCAGCGAAGCGGGCGGGTAACAGCTAGTATATATATATAAGAATTGCTCTATATGAAAATATGATTTAATTTCAGCTGCAAAAGTTAAAAGGATTTTTAACAATAATTCTCAAGTGTCTGTTTAAAAAAAATTTGCTAAACCTGATTCAAATGTTATAAGGATTAATAAAAATTTACTAAAAATTGCAAATAATCAAAAATATATCAATAAACTAAAATATTTTACTCTTCTATTTTAAGTCTACAATATAGTTACAATTCTACATTTGGTTTTCCAGTTTCATTTAATATTTTTAAAAATTTAATCTTAATTTTTATTTATAAACATACCATATTTTTAATGAACTTGTATACAACACATAAACAATGAAAACATATTTATATCTTAAAATTCAAACAAAAATTGAAAAAACATTGAAATTGTTCAGTAGTAAAGTTATAAACAATAAACGCACAATATTTATAATAGGTTTAAAAAGATTCACACATACTGAAACACACACTCAACACAACATATCCAAAAAATACAATACATTGCACTTTTTTATTGTAATTATGTTGAAAGTAACCAATAATTCATAGAGAGCCAAATATAGCAACCCCAAAACAGAGGAATTTAAATTCCAAGGCTGTAAAAAGTAGGAATAGGTGCTGCCAACGAAATTGTGCATTACATGTCCGGCCTGATTTGTTCCTTTTCTCTATCAGACTTGGCAGTCCAGCGGCTCCGATCACGAATGTTTTTAACTTAAAAATGAACTGAGCTCAAGTAATTTAGTCACATGCCAAAAGCTGAATCAATTATGGATAAGCATGCTTTTGTGTGATTGAATTGGAAATTTTTACAATCAGCATTCGTACAATATTTATGATTTTTCTTTTATTATTTTTTATAATTTTTCAATTTCTTGCAATAGTTAGTAGTAATGATGAGAGGCTCGTCATAGAATAACTCTCATTTGTATGATTTATCGGATAAAAATCTTAAAATAAAATAATATGAGACCTAAAATGCCTGGAAGGAGAGTGGTACTTCCTTAGGAATTTCTGATGAGTTAATTAATTTTTTTCCATAAAATTTGTCTAACTTTGGGAAACATCAGTCACATATAGAAAACAGAAATGGTTGCTTTAATGTTTATTTATATAGGAAAAGGTTTTGGCTTTTATGCATAAATATTTACAAAAGCAGTTTTTAACATAACCTGTATATTATTAAAAATACTTCATTAATATCTTATAAACCTTAAATTTTTATTTTTATTCGTCGAAGTATGACCGATTTTCTTTTATGAGTTTAAGCAGCTCGTCTTTAACAGTTGATAGCTTGAAAACATGCCATATGATAGGTGGTATGTTTTTGCAATTGCGTTATTAAATAAAAATAAAATTTTTAAAAAAATATTTAACACTTTCTTACATTTAGATAGAGATTTGCAACACCAGTTTTCAAGAAAACTTGAGAAAATCAAGTTTATTAATATGAATTTCTTTTTGCAATACAGAATATCAAGAAAACCTCTATATATCTTTATGAAAAGCAACAAATTTTAAAAAACTTCATAGAAGCTACAGTATATATATATATTCAAGATTAATTTATTCAGTATGTTTTAATATGAATTCAATGAAAATTAAAAGAACACCAAAGAAAATGTGTATTTCAGACTAAAACTTGCAAGAAAATAACTTTAAATAAATCAAATTCTGTTATTACTGTGGTTTGGTATTTAAGAATGCCAGTTACTTTATAATTCCTATAATCATAATTTCTGAGTATAGATCTAGAATAGCGTTTCTCATCTTACGTGAAATGTGAGCAGGGACGACTTGAGACTCTTTCTGGCCCTGGGCCCCTACGCAAAAGTAGACCCTGCCTGAGATCTTTAAAAGTATACAGTATACAACCCACATTGTCAAATACTTATTCAAGCGGTAATTTGAAACAAATAAATGTGCACGACGCACTTTATGGTGCTCTAAAACCTAGGCAGAAACCGGCTGAACAGATGGCTACATTTCTGACTAAATGGATGTTTGGAATGATGTTTATAATATTAGGCTAAGGCCTAGACATGGACAACGGTCATCACATAATAATACAGTCTTATCACTTTTGCCAATTGACATGCAGTTTGAAATTCCCTGTTTTTCGGAGAATATGTATGGGAATAATACTTGACCTCATTAAAATTTTCCGGATCATGATCCTATTAAGACAGAGTCGAGAACGAAACAAGGCCCCCACTGAGAGTGAGGCCCTGGGCCCGGGCCCAGTTGGCCTATGCATTAAGACGTCCCTGAATGCAAGAGAGGGTTTCGAGATCCTCCAAGAGTTTTAAGACGTCCTTGATTGTAGTTTTACCATCAACGTACATTATAAATGCATTCAATACATTGTTATTGTAAAAAGGGGGTGAGATAAAAATTATGACTGAAAATTGGGTCACAAATGTTGAAAGTTTGAGAAGCACTGCCTTAACAGCTAATAAAAATCTTGTTTTATTAAGTTTCCCGCTTCGAATTTGATATTTTTTCCCGATAGCAATTATTTTTTCATAAAAGGAAAAGATTTGTGAAATAAGTAAGTCTTTAAATTTCTATAACATGAATTTATTGGTGAAAGTTAATGAAGAAATATTTTATTCATTCGGCCATTATGGTCAAATGTTTAGTACAATCTGTGTGTGTGTGTGTTGCTGAATAAATATTCTTTCTGTGATATAACTTTCTTATTTTTTATATTCAGATGTACCACCAGCTAAAAAGGCCGAGTTAACTGAGTGTCATGGTCGCAAACTCATAGTTGGAGTTGTCGAGTTGTAGGTTTGAAACCTAGTGCCACTGAAGACCCGTTTGAGGGAATGATGCACGTTAAATTTATCAATGCTCAAAATCTTCCCATTGGTGTTGCAGTTTGAAGAAGAGGTTCCAGCTCAGTTTCAGTCCTAGTCTCTTGACCAGGGACATCTTAAGACTTGTTGAAGCCCTTATACCAATGTAGGCTCCACGTATGACTCTTAAAAGTAGGTGGTTCATAACGTGGGTTGTCAAATACTCGTACAATCAGTAATCCGAAACAAACAAATGCGCATGACCACATGGCGCCCTTTGAATTAATAAGTAATGATGGTGTATGGTGGTAGACTTAGACCTATACATGGACGACGGTCATCACTCAATTATACAGTCTTGTCACTGTTGCCAGTTGATATATAGTTCAAAATTCCGAGTTTTTAGGAGAACACAACCGAAATTAACTTTTGACCTGTTAAAGTTATACGAATTATGATCTTATTAAGGCTCAATCGAGAACGAGACGAGGCCCTGGGTCCGGGTTCATGCCTTAAAATGTCCCTGCTCTTGACCATGGCTCAAAATTATGAGGTCCATTGGCAAAAATCATCGTGGTGCTCAGAGTTCAATGCAATTTAAAATCAAACCAAGTCAAGTTCCAGCAAAAAGGATTGATAAACAATGGTCTAGACTATATATATAATTGGGTTGAGTATACTATATGCGTATATATATCCAATAGAAGTAGGTATTATTTGCATTGCAATATTTGGAAATAAATTTATACATATGCATTAAAAATCGTTTAACACGAAATGAGGGGGACTAAAACATGTTTTCGTGTTAAAGCATATTTGCTTAAAAAAAGTTTATTACAGCGCATTTTATTTACATAGATAGAATGTACATATGAATTTACTTTATAAAAAAAACAATAAAATGAAAACATTCCTAAGAACTTAATGAAATTTAATACAAAATTTAGGAATACCAAAATCTTTATAGATTTCCGTTTTCGTCTTCTGTTTTTGATCAATAGCCTTACGAAGCTCCACCATCATTTTCAGGGAAATAGCTGCTTGCTTTCCCCCCTGAGCTGTTTGCCATTGTGCTCGTAAAAATTTTTTAAAAAAAAGCGCGAACCAAACTTACTGCATTTTACTCACACTACGATGTAATTGCCACCGAATTACAAAGCCAACTGATAAGAGACGAGATGTTTTTGTGTGATGTTTGTGGAGGGGGCAAATTGGCTCGTATCATAGTCACAGGTTTTTCTGAGGGTATTTCAAAGTCAAGTTGGCCTCCTTTCTGCGAAACAGGTGAAACCACTTCTATTTCATTTCATACCCTCTTAAATCTCGCCTGCGTGGCTAGAGTTTTCCGTATTTTGTTCATTCCCAGAAAAGAAATATTTTCCTGTTTAGCGAAAAAAATGCATGCAAATACATAGTAGTTTGTTGGGACCGTTGTATTATTATATCTATGTACCGTTGTACCATATATATATTTTCCGTTTCATTTTTCTTATTTGTTAAGCTTTTTAGATCTTAAAGTTATAAGAGATAAATGAGAGTGTGTGTTTATACATCAGACCAGCATCTACAACTATTTTTAGTACTTAGGAGAGGGCGCAAAAAATTATACTAAAACATCGGTAAATTGCATGGATGAAATAAAATTTGAAAAATAATATAAAATGGAATATAGATTGATTAATAACATCACATTTCTGAGTAACATGAAGGCTACAGGTGATGAGCTTTACAATTTTTAACTACGGTCAGTGTCGAGAGGGACATCTGAGCTGGCCCCCACGCTCCAAACTTCTACACCAGCCAACATGATGAAAACGTACGAAAACCTTTTTAGGAAAAATCGTTATAAAAAAAGTGCAGTATCGGATGATTCCGCTTAAAGTTCCTGCTGGAAGAGGATAAGCAACAATGTTTCTCATTTTAGTACCATAAGAAAACTATAATGATTATTTTTCCAAAATGGATTATCTTCCTAAAGAAATGAAGCAGCGACACACGAAAGAAAACTGAAATGCAAAGTCACTAAATTACAAGATCTTCGAAAACTCCATTCTAATCATGAAAAGGAATTTTTTTTTTAAAGAAGAATTTATTTCATAGTTGACGAAAAGACTTTATATATAATTCACAGAAATATTTCTTTCTCCCAAATAATTAGTAAAGAATTTAATTATATGTATTATCTCCTGATACATATATGTAATTTAATGAAATCATAAAAACAAACAAACATCTATTTAGGCTTAAATATTCAGCTTTAAGAAGTATCGACCAATTAAGGGGACATGGTACGATTCAATTGACAAAAATTGGTAAAAAAAAATCGAATTTCATTTTCTTAGCCTAAATTATTCTTTATATTCTCTTCTATAATCTCACAAAATTCGAAAGCTTTAAATTATGTTAGCTTTTAAGTCTGCTTTTATTCACATTCCTATGGAAAATCTAAACTTTAAACACACTTATCTCAGAAAGATAAAATAACTGATATGTCTTCATTTAAAATGCTAAGGCCCTTTTTCTATTATGCCTAATGCTTTGAATTCTTTTTTTTTTTTTTTTACCTATTACTAATAATACATGTAACAAAAGTTGGTATGCATTTTTGAATCAAAGCAGTACTTATTTTTTTCAAAATAATTGAACTCGGAATTTATACATTTTTTAAGGAATTTTCAATAAGCATTCATAAAGAGAAGTATTGTACCAATACCAACCATGTTACTATTTTTATACATAGTTTGTCGTACTTGTAAATCAAATTTCATGCGTGTACGTAAATTTTTGTAGGAGGAGAAGCATTTTAAAATCACTTCACAACTTTTAAGTTTTTTCCTTAAACAATTAAATGATTAGCTTTTTATGAAATTTTGAGCACAAAATCTGTTTTACATACACACATAGGAGGCAACAAATTTTTTTTTTTGAAAATCCTTAAATTAAAATTTTTTGCATAAATCGTACCATGTCCCCTTAATCGATATATTTTTTATTTCTTGTGAATTTATTTGTCTTTTTATTTGTGTTTATTTTATTTGTCTTCATGTTTTTAAAATCTTGCATGTTTTCTCTCTCTGAACATCAAGTAACTGGAATGTAAATTAATTCCAACTCTTACTAAATTTAACTATAAATGAAGAAAAATTAATAATAATTTTTTTGTTCATAAAATGTTCGAAGAGAATTTTATGTCACTGGAAAAGCAAAAAACAGACTAAAATACCGAAACTGAAATAGCACAAAAATTGCACAAAGACAAAAAATTTAAATAAATATTTAGGTTATAACAAAAGCGATAGATGGCGCCAGATATTGGATGATGGTTTGGTTTTAATATGTTTCTACAAAATCAACAAGTTAAATTTCAAACGGGCAAATATGCAGAGCAATAAAAAGACATTGAGTTAAAAAATTCGTAAGTTGGAAAAATTGCCCTTTTTGAAATATTTATTTTTTCATTCAATTTTGCTGACAAATTTTTTTTTTTAATTGAAGCGTTTTTTCGTTACATTTATAACTTCCTTTCCCTCCCCCCCTCTTTTGATTCAAAGTTTTAACGAATCTAAACGTTTTATAAATTAAAATACATAATACTGAAAATGATTTATCAATTGTTTTTTTACGACACATGTCGAAATTACTGATCATTTAATAGTACAGTTTCTAGGTTTAAAAACTGAATCCTTGTATATACAGTCGACTCTAGATAATTCAAACCTTCGATAATACGAACCTCTCAATAATTCGAAGTAAATGCTCAGTCCCTAGAAAAACTCTTGATATTTCGAACTAAAACAATACGTTTTGTACACTCAATATTTCGAAGTAAAATCTGTGGTAGGCCAGACTACAACAGGCGATAATTCGAAGTTATCTTATAAAACTCTCAACAATTCGAACACTCACTATCATATACTATCATATACAGTCCTGTAGCAAACCGGTTGGAGCTTGCAAGTTTTGTGTTGTATTGTCTCTGCGTGTCTCCCCTGTAACGTAACCCCTTTGATGACTATCTGTTTGCTACCCCTTCTTAGTGCTTTCCGATTCCTCAGGCGAAAAGATGGCCCCCTTCTTCAAGTGGACAATAGACCAACCACACTTGTTGTCCGCCGTCTATATTTTTCGCTTAACACGTGGCCTCACTACACATGTGTTCAGAAAGGATGGTCCGTTATTGTGAAGAGAATATGCATAGGATTGTGTATGAATGCATTGAATGTTTTCTTTTAGTACAGGACTTTTAATTTTTCTATAATATTTATACTGTATAATATGTACTTTTTAAAAATACTAAAAAATAATTCTATATAATAAAACACAATTGTTGTTTTATTATATAGTTTCAAATTTAAATGTGTAAGAAAAAAAATTTCTCTTAGTGTATTTTGGGAGTTTTTTCCTACCCTCTTGATAGTTCGAACTCTTGATAATACGAAATTTTTCATTGGTCCCTTCAACTTCGAATTATCGAGAATCGACTGTATATGTACATACAGTGAATTATATGTTTGACTCGAAAACGCTTAAGACGAAATAACAAGAAATAATACAACGGTCCCGACAAACCTACTACGTATTTCAACGCATTTTTTTCTCTTAAAACGAAACAAAAATCGCTTAACATGAAAAGGTTTCCCTTCTAGGAATGAACCAAATACGAAAAATACGAACCGCGCAGGTAAGGTTTAAGAGGGGTGGGAAATGAAAGAGAGGTGGTTTCACATGTTTCATAGAAAGGATGCCAATTTGGCTTTGAAATACCCTCAGAACAGCCTGTGATAAGCCAATTTTGTTTATACAAGCTACCCTTCATTTTTTAAAAAACCGAATAAATGTTTTCCTTTTCAAAAACTTGAAAATTTTGTATTAAATTTCATTAAGTTATCGTGAATGTTTTTGTTTCATTGATTTTTATTAAGTACATGCATGTTTTCTTTTCTGTGTGAATAAAATGTACTCTAATAAACTGAAATTTGTTGAATATATGTTTTATTTTTTTGCGATATCCTATAACCCGAAAAAATATTTCAGTCCCCTCAGTTTCGTGTTAAGTGATTTTCACTGTATCTCTGTATGTGTATTACATAAGCAACGGCTATTAACGAGGAATATATGAGCTTGGATGAAAAAAAAATCAACTGTTTCATAAAACTAGTGGCAAATTAGCTGACTACTTTTCCTTCCTAAATGGATGGAACTAAAATAACTTGATTAGTATCTCATCTATCATTAAGAATTCCATACTGGAGTTAAATGATCCCATTAAAAAAAAGACTATTATAGTTTGTATTGAAATATAAATAATTTTGTTTGCTACTTTGCAATATTTGTTTAATAAAAATTCTTCTATGAAGTTTATGAACAGTCGTCAAAAAAGACATTTAAAAACTATCAAAATTATCTTAGCAGTAGGACAAATTTGAACAACTTCATATTCAGGTGTGAGGAAATAAATATGAATGAATAAATTAAGTTGTAATATAGGACTATTCATACTTCCCTCATACCCCCCCCCCCTTGTCTTCTCTCGGACTCGGCTAGATGTGTGGGGGGAACTGAATGATCAGTCGACATGATTCACTCAAATTATTTTATTGTCACAAAATATCAAGAAAGCTCAATAATGATCCAATTAAGATTGCTGATCAATACTAAGAGCGCGAAGGTGAGACCAGTTAGCCTGGGGATAATATTTACGGACCCTCAACTGATTTCTACGTTAACTTATACTAACTCAATTTCAATCCGCCGCACACTAACAAGTTATTCTCTAATTTCTATTTAAAGAGTGCTCACAATACCTGTACAGTACCAAGTCGAAGTCCCACTGTTGAAGCCTTGAACACTAATACTTGACGGGATCAAATCCGATCCGATTGATCCTCACTGAAAAATCTTCAATACGCACTTTTATAAACTTAGATCCGTACTGCAATAACTCACGATCTTCCCCTCACTAACTCTCAAAACTCGCGAATACAGAATTTATATAATAAACTTAATTTGCATAATCACGTTTTCTTACCTTCGGTGAAAGTTGGTTGAGAAAAATATTTCTCTAAAAGAGTCCCCAAGGTGTTAGTACGAGCCGCGTATAGATCCGTCACAAAGTCATTTACATAGTTACGGGTCCAAATAAACGAATTCTCATAACACGGGGTTCATTTATTCCGAGTAATTCCTTATCATAAAATTAACCTAAATTTCCAATTTTGTAAAATTTTACTTTTTATTAACGTCGTACTTTAAAGCAACCTAACCTCGTCATTTGATTCTCGATCTAGTGACAAGGAACAACTTCTGAGTTGGCAACCCACTCTCCTAACTTCTATAAGACACCGCTGTGAGGACCTTGAGTGCCTTTACACGGAGAGTCTTCACGAGCACCAGGACTCGAACTCGTGACTCTTAACCATGTGTTCAGGACGAGGATCTTTGGGCTATCACGACCATTCAATTCTACTTGGAATTTTCTGTCTCATGTGGTCAAGGAAATGAATACCTTAAGTCAGCGTTTCTAAAACTGTGGGGCGCGCTTCCTTCAGGGGCATGACAACTCTACGAGGGGGACGCGAGCATATTGAAAAACGCCTATCAAAAGACGATTAAAAAATTATTAATTTACTGAAAGTAAACAAAAAAAAAATATATTCTGTCATAATTAAAAATAAAATACACATTTACACTGATATAATACACTTATAAATATATCATTGCTGTTCAATGTTTTTCATAATTAATATAACAATACTAAGTTAAGAACAAGTTTAATAATTACCAGTGACCCCAAGGGATTGTTATATATAGAGCTATATACAAAAATTAACACTTATCTTGATAATTAGTACGGTTTATAATTAATGCCTTAACTGCCGACTCAAATTTAGATGATTCGCTCCCCAAAGCAATCCGTTTTCCTCGTTCGCGCGCGTATGTGATGTACTGGAGGGGGGGGGGGGGAGAAAAGAATATAAATAAGTAAATAACCTGAAATAAGTAAATTCTTCTCAAGCATTGTCAAGGTCCTTTTATTGCATTCCAAGGCCTTCGGGATAATTTACGGAGAGCAGTGCACAGAAAAGATCGCATTTTAGAAAGACTTATGTATGTTACGTCCGGGGCAATTGACACTTTGGTTGAGCGAGACGTTTATGTACGGCAGTGGCATTCAAGAGGTTAAAGTCGTACTGTAGTTTTAGCATCAATCTACACAGTGGTGTAACGTACGACCCCGCATTGTGGGAGGCCCAGGGTTCTAGGGTAGTCCAAAGTCTGGCTGACGCCAAATACCTACCCTTTGTAAAATACAACTAGGGGGCCCCAAACCTGACTTTACAGGGGGCCCGAATGTTTTCCGTTACGCCACTGAATGTATAGTATTATTGAATTCAATACATTGTTATTGTATGGGGGGGGTGCGAAAAAAATGATGATTAAATATTGGGTAGTAAATATTGTAATTTTGAGAAGCATGCCTTAAGTATTTTGAAGAAGAAAAAGTTCTATTAAACACTTTTCTGATAAAACTGTATCAGCAACTGATACAAATATTTGTTTAGAAAATAATTCTTTCTGTGCAAACAAATCGAAAATATATAAGAGTAAAAATACAAATTTTCAAATTCTGTAATGAAAAAAAAAATGAAAAACTTTACAAGATCTTTAAATATTTGTGTAATATTAATTTAACTCCAAAATTTCATCCATGGAAAAGTGACTAAATAAATAAAAAAAAAAAGAGTATGTAAAGTAAAAAAACTATTTGAAACACATTTTGAAAAAGTAAGGGATGAGTTGAAAAACACACTGTATATGCTTAGTGGACCATGACACACCAGGAATTAGTTAAGGCTGTTTTCGCTTAATGTGAAAGAATAGCACCCAAATTTGTTCTATTTTTTCAGATATAAGTACTCGAAGATTAATATTGTATTTTGGCTTCACTATTTCAATAGAGAACATTTTATTTTATCATACCACTCATTTTTAATCGATTTGACGCATATTTTCTGGTCTAAAATGTGTGTTTGGCATTTTTCTCTCCTACAGCGTAATGCTAAATGAAAGATCTTTTTACATGCTGAGAGGAAAAATTAATTATTTATGGAATATTTTAAAATT
This sequence comes from Trichonephila clavata, assembly GCA_019973975.1. NCBI lineage: Eukaryota > Metazoa > Arthropoda > Arachnida > Araneae > Nephilidae > Trichonephila > Trichonephila clavata. The sequence continues at coordinate 15,732 of BMAO01037873.1, forward strand.
TTAACAACAGAGTATTTAGTAAACAAACGTATGAATTACAAAGTTGCGAATTTTTATGAAAATTGAGTCATTTTTCTGTCTGAAAATGTGCTCAGCATTTAGTTTAGGTCCTCATACATTTGGCGAAAACAGCCTTATATATTTTAAACAGGAGTGAGTGAATATTAACGTCGCACTGATTAGCAACACGAGGGCTTTTGGAGACGGTCCGCGTAATTTTGAACCATGGTAAAGTGACGCGGACGACACCTGAGCTGGCACCCCCCCCTCCTAACTACCACACCACACCAACGGGAGGACGTTTGAGCTCTCGACAGATTTAACGTGCATCGCTCCCCTGCACGGCGGATCTTTAGTAGTACTGGGATCGAACTCATGACACGCTAGCCATGATCCGATGCCTAGACCACTTGGCCACCGCGGCCACATTTTAAACAGGAGAGAATGAACATTGTGCATCATTTCGTAACAGTTACCAAAAGTCAAAAGGGAGGGAAGAATCTTTTCATGCACTTAGATCGGAAAAATGTATTACGGGAAATGTATAATCATCACATGTTCAAGTGAAGGGAAATATTAGATATTTTTAAGAATTACCAGGTGGTTTTAGGGAAAAGAGTGTTTCAGTTCTTGACAGTAAAGGCGGTATCACACGTAAATTTTCCGTGCAATTTTTTGGCCCAACCTTTCGCCGAATCTGAGGGGAAGGGTTACCGTAAATAAACGACATGCTCTGACGTCAGCCACGCTCTTTCTCCACATTGAAACATTACTCGCTGATTTTTCTGCTTCGAAAATGACCATCCAATATTATTTCTTTTATTTCGTTCGTGCTTTTTTGTTTTTGGAGGTAAACAGAAATGGAGCATCATTCTTTTTAAAATATTATACGCCGTTAAAATATTGTACACCATTAAAATATTATACGCCATATCTGATGCGTTTGATGCAAGGCTACCACCGTTACCGCCATCTTGTTTATGACGTAAGGTACCGATGAACCCCATTGGCTGGAATTTTAAGCAACTTTCATTTAGAGCAACTTTTTCAGCTCACTGGCAAAAAGTTGTTCCAAAGCCATTGCTATGGCAACGGAGTAAAAATTGCACGAATTGGACCAAAAATTGCACCAAACGCGTAAGTGTGATAAGGCCTTAAGGCACATTGTCTCGAGCTCTCGCCCACAGATGTGTGCAGGTGAAACGAAGAAAGAGTATTTTAATAAAATCAAACACTTTTATTACGACTATCAAAATTCAACTTACGCGAAGTTAGTTATGAGCTTAATTACTAACTAAAATATCTCTAGTAGATGATTCAATACTTAACTTGTCCACTGCAGACAAATCGTTTTAACTTCATTCATCCAGTCCTTTTTCTTGAACCATAGTAGCACTGGTGTAGCTAGTTCTGAATGGGCCTTGTACCAAAATTCCTTTGGGGCCCTTTTTAGGTATGGAAGCCCTTTTAGTGGGATTGTAGTTACACATGTTGGGGCCCCTGTAGCTTGGGGGCCCCGTATCATTCATACGGTGGTAGCTACGCCCCTGCGTAAGGTAGCTTCATCAATTATAACTCCATAGATTCAGCATAACAACATTTGTCGACTACTCCTGACTTCACTTGACTTTAAATACTAACTCTCCTCAACGTAAATCACGGTTCCTCCACAGAAAATGGTATTATAAGCTTACAGCGTCATCGATAGAATTTTCCCTTGGGAATTAGTAAAAATTGCCAATAGAACGCGTTACAACGTGTAAGCTATTAAGATATCCCCCCCCCCCTGCGAATCATGAATTAATCTGCCAAAACGTAGATTTTAGTTCTTTTTATGCGGAAGGAAATCAGACGCGCTTCAAAATATGGGATTCTTATATATAATTTTGATTCAAACAAAAATATATAAGATTAAAATTTTAAATTAACAGTATATAAATTAAATTGTAACACACACAATTCCAGAAGAATTCTGCACCACAGGCATAGTTTGCCTTTTACACTTATAATTAGAATAGAATTTCTTGGCATTGAGCCTTATTTATTATGTTTGAGGGGGAAAAATAGAATTAAAGTGAAAAGTCTTTATTTAAATTTTCACTTGCGTGAAAATATTTTCATGGTAAAAGGCACGCACATCTTAAATATTCTCTCACGGAAGCAGTTGGTACAGGTTAATTCGTAATATCTTAATAGTTTTAACGGTTTCCTCTCTCACAGTTGTTAAAATTTTTTTCCATGGCGAGATATGTCATATTTTAAAAGCATGCCGCTGAAAAATGCATACAAAAGCTTTTATTATCCATCCGTTAGTACCTGAAGTATAAAATCAAGCTAATGCACTTGATTATTTTATTTATATACGAGCTCGAGAAAACTTTAACAAGGAAAAAATATTCAGTGACAATTATTTCAAATTCGGCTTTCAAGGTAAAAATCTACTAATTCCTGTCATATGCGATCTATTTGATGATATAGTGAACTATTACTTCCAAAACTTTTATATAACAGTTACAGATGCTTAAAAAATGAAAATATAACATCCATTGCATGCATTTCAAAATATGCATTCTTTTCTTATAAGTTTAATCACATTAACTATATCTTTACAACAGAAGCGCTGCCCATATGTCAAATACTGAACGATCTAGCAGAAGAGGCAAAAACTTACTGATTTTATCTGACAGTCAGTCTCTGTTACGTCTTCTCTTAGAAATTACAGTTTTCAATCTCCAAGAATCATTCATCGACTAGCTAACAAGACTTTTATTCATTCTAATTTTCAAACCAAGTCATTTTTTTTTTTTTTTTTTTTTTTTTGGATTCCGGGACACTCAAAAATCTTTTGGAATGAACAGGCAGTCAAACTTAAAAGGTTGAAAACAGAATCTAATGTTTACATTGACTAGATTGCCCCTAAAGATATCAATACTAACTATTTCCAAAAAAGAATGGAAAAAACCATTGAGAATTATAATACCATCAAATATCACAGAACTTTAGAAAACACATCTATAAAAATAATATCTAATTGGACCAAAAACAGATGAGAAGAGATACTAGGTATTCGTATTATTAGTAAAATGATTATTACTCCAGAGTTCCTGCATAAATATCAATTAATGAATTATCCTATATGTAACACCTACAAAGAAAATAATGATTTGGAACATATTCTTTTAATTTGTGACAAATATACTTCTCAAAGAAATAACTTGGGGAATATATTGAAGATAGACCCGGTGGTATAACATCACCTACGGAGAACTTTTGGAACATGCAACAATTAATAAGCAACTTTTCAGTCTTTCTGAAAAACATAAAATCCTTTGATATATATTAAATAAGAAGGGAAAGAGATTTTTTTTAAAATTCACATATTTCAAGGGGATACTAGTCTTTGTTGTTTCATATCCCACAAAACCTGTAGCCTGTATATTTATACATTGGTAAGATAAAATTGTAATCTAAATTTCCCTATGTTTATATAGAAAGAAATGGAATCAAATTGCATTTCACCAAGTTGACGACAAATAAAAGAGTGTACTAAAAATAGGACCAAATCCATTTTTAGTTATTAAGCTTTATTACTCGTGAATCTTGACGGCATTGCAACACACTTTCGTTGGACTGTATAGCTCATATATGAAATAGATGGCACTCTTCACATACACATGTAGGATTTGCCGTTATTCAAAATAATATTTGGCAGATTACTGTACCATTTTCCCAAGTTTTGTAGAGGGAGCTAGTACTGGGGTACCAGATGCTTTATTTGTCATAAAAAGAACTACGGAAAATAAAATTGATGAGAGTGAAAAGCTCTGATATGATTCTAATATACCTTTTTCCATAAATGCTAAGTTTATGCTATATCTTAATTCGATGTGACGCTATTTTTTTTTAGATTGGACTCTCGAATTCAATTTAAATCGCTGCAAAAGTGCATTTGACAGTTGGGAGCGATTTAAATAAGATCCAGTTGAGTTTTGTCTGTGCTACGCTGAAAAAGGTGCACCAGTAATCTTTTCTCAGTTAAAGAAAAGAAATAGACAAGTGTTAGAGAGAGAGAGAGAGAGAGAGAAAGAGCCAAAATTATAATGGAAACAGAAGTAAATTCAAACATATGATTTAAGTTAAGATTAAGACTTGTTTCAAAAACGTTCGGAAACCTTTTTAATCTATGGTATTGAAGCAATATGAAATACTAGACTGTATAGAAAGAGATACGTAAGTATTTCCTTAAGCACAACTGTGAACATTAGTTTTAGATTAGATCGGAGGTTCCCAAACTTTTTGTCTCGCAGACCCCTTACCATGTTTTTCGGTTGAAGGTATACCCCTGCTTACCAAATATTGAATTTTTGCTTATCAACTTAAATGACTTTTTGACAGATGTTACAGAGTTACTTATTTTAAAAGATTTAAATTTCCAACTATTGTGAAGGATAGAGTTTAATACTTCACACACACACACACACTAGTTGATTAAATTAAAATGAAATTAGATACTAAGTTTTATAAAAAAATAACTGTCACATGAAATAACTGATCAACAAACAAATGAAAAGATGTTTATAAAAGGTGATATGAATTTGGGGCTTCAATAGCATACATTCAACATTTAGCACCAATCTTGTTAAGTCTTGTAATGTAACCCTAGAACTCTTCAGTTAGTAGTGTCCAGTCTTTTTCTTTCTTTCTTTTCTTTTTATTTTTATTTTGGAGATTGGCAACTGTGCTGAAACTCCTTCTCACTAGGAAAAGCAATTAAAAACTTTCTAAAAATACTCCATAACTCGGAATAAATAACAGAGGTCTTTTTAAAGCCGTTTCTTATTTCCGTTACTGCCTATTCCGGATAATTCATCCCGTAAAAATATTTTAATTTTTTATAACAAAAACATAACAAAAAACCCCATGAAATTCGAAATTTTTTATTCAGAGGTCTACCAAAAATCCAATTTTTAATATTTGCAATTGAGTATAGTTATTTTTGGTGCATTTAAGCTTATAGATTAAAACACCTTTAATTTGTTTTACTTAAGATAAGCCAGTCTGTCGGAATCGTGGAGGAAGTGAGCGTCCATTTTTTCGATGCGGGTGTGTTGAGAGCACTATAACTCACGTTCTATTGGATATTTTCGGCTAAACATTAATGCATACTCTTAAAATACATTTTAATAAATGATAAAAAAAACTTAAAATTCTATCTTTTTACTGGATGTTCAAAAAAAAAAAAAATTTCTAAAAATGTTTTTTAAGAGGCCGTCACATGGGTGAACCCCCCTTAAAGCCGTTAGGTAGCGCTGTTACTGGAGCCGCTTCTATTTACAAGTAGCCTTGTGGCAATAGTCAGTGCATATATCTTCTTTAAAAATGTTAAAACGCTCTCTAGTGAAATATTCTTTTGTGAAATACTCTTGTGTCAAAATATTTAACTTGTGAAATGTGAGCTATGTTATTATTTGTGAAATATTCTTCATCATTGAAATATATTCAACAATATCAAATTAAACTTGGACTTTTCATTGAATCGATTTTCTTTCCCCGACCGGAATTCGAAACCGAAACTTTTAGTCTTAAAAATACAATTTTTCACAGTCCGCTAACTTAACGATAGTGCTTCTATACATCAACTATGAAAAATATGTTACTTTTTTGTGATTTCAATAAGATAAAATATTTACAAAAATAAGAATTTTTTAAAATTCTTTCTAATTATGAAGTTTTTCACTGCAATGTTGTTTCTTTGAATACGACACTACGTAGAAGAAATGTTATTCCTTCGTTGAAAATGCACATGTGTTTCACTTATAATTTCTGCGTTTACACCAAAATCTAGTTCGGTAAAATCATTTATCTTTATCTATTTGAATAATCGAAAACAAGTTGATAACATCAAAGATTCTACTTAAAACGAGTAATATTTGAATACATTGTGTTATTTTTAAAAAATAATAATGTGTAAAACATTGTTTTTTGTTGTCAAAACATGTTATTTATCTGAACATTAATGTCAACTACAATGCACAAACAGGAAATTTAAAGACTCACGGAAGATATAAAACTCAAGATTATGTTAATGAAATGCAGAGATTTGCTGAAGGCTATTCCTGAATTGTTCTTCGACAGTTCCACATGTTTCTTACGATTTAGAATTCAGGGAAAGCACAGTAAAAATTAGAAATTTAAACACGCACAGTAAAGCGTTTTAAATTTTATAAAGCAAGATGAATATCCTAGTCAGCATAAACTTTTTAAGTGCCATGAATTTTAATATTTCTCTGCAAAAATTTAAATGTTTTATGAATTGATAAGTTACTTTTCTGATTTTCTTTTTGCTGTTTATTACTTTAACCCCTTAACTGGTTTGCCCGTACACCATACGGGATACTGAAAGCCGGCCACAGCCAGTTTGTCCATACTCTGTACGAGCACTGATATTTTCTTCTTTCTATCTTTGATTTGCACATATTTTCAATTCTGTAGGAGATTGTTAGTGCTAAGTGTTTTTAAGAGATGCAGTTTATCCATGGTATTCAAATACTTCTCCTCCGGGATTTTCTTTGGGGCGAAAGTGGACATTTTTCATTAAGTGAGTGAGTGAATATTAACGTCGCACTGTCTTAGCAACACGAGGGCTTTTGTCGACGGTCCGCGTAATTTTGAACCATGGTCAAGTGACGCTGACGACACCTGAAATGGCATCCCCTCTCCTAACTACCACGCCACACCAACGGGAGGACGTTTGAGCTCTCGACAGATTTAACGTGCATCGCTCCCCTACAAGGTGGGTCTTTAGTGGTACTGGGATCGAACTCATGACACGCTAGCCATGATCTGATGCCTAGACCACTTGACTACCGCGGCCACCATTTTTCATTAAAGGCAGTAATTTAGATTCTTAAAAATATTCGGTAATGCACACAGAGAGAGAGAGAGAGAGAGAGAGAAAGGGATTGGCAAGGCAATGTGCAATTTTTTTGTTGGAGAAGAAATGAAAATGGAAAAATAATCCAAAAAGGAGATATTATCTCTTTCCCCATTGGAATGTAAGACTTAGCATTACGACCATGCTTCGAACTGTGTGCACACACAAAATCCCCAATCGTTTGAAAAAGTGGAATGGACACAAATTTTTTTTTATAAGTATGAGAGAAATTCTTTTAAGATATATGAAACATTCTTCAATGCATGCAGAGTGTACTTATAAAATGCAAACATTCAGGGGGTTTTGTGTTCCACAATTATAAAATAAGAAATATAGTATGAAAACTATAAAGTAGAAAATTAAATTAAAATTCTCCCATTTTCACATTCTATTCAGCGCTTAGTTATATGCGATAAAAAAATGTGCCTTTTCCCAACATTTTGGGCACAAAAAAATTGACCATTTAAGGCTCTTGAATAGCGGCCATTTTGAATTCGTGAAATTATAATGGAGACTCTGCTTTTCTCTTCTAACCTAGTGTACCGGTTATAATGAAATATAGTGTATGATCGTGGCTGGAATGTCATGAGTTCGAGCACAGTGCCACTAAAGACCCACCGTGTAGTAGAGCGATGCACGTTAAACCTGTCGAGAGCTCAAACGTCCTCCCGTTGGTGTGGTGTGGTAGTTAGGAGAGTGGGGCCCACTCAGGTGTCATCCTCGTCACTTAACCATGGCTCAAAATTACGAGGTCTGTCGCCAAAAGCCCTCGTGTAGCTGAACAGTGCGACGTTAATATTCTCTCATTCACTCATTTATTCGCAATACAGTGCATTTGAAAGAGAAAAGAGTAAAGCTTTTTGGAATTATATCTCCTCACACCAGCTTAAGAAAATATTTTTTTAGTCTATTTGAAGGATTTACTTAAGGATTTTTAGGTGTTTAAGAAATACTTAGAGAAACGTTTTTTGATATTTTGGAGAAAAAATATAAATCTTGAGAAACTTAAATCATCCCCCTTGGTCTTTTCAATGCATTTTAGATTCCTGAAGCAAAGTAAAATTTATCACAAAAATCAAAATGGTCGATGGAAGGAAGCCCAAAGTGTGTGTGTTTAATATAAAATTTTGAAGTGTAGACCTGGAAGTAAATCGAAACTGAAACGGCGACTTTCCTTTTGCAACGTGTTAAAGAGTGAATATTTATAACGGCGCGCTATAAAGCAACACGAGGGCTATTGGCACGATCTTGCAATTTTGAACCATGATCAGGTGATAAGGAAGATATTTGACCACTCCAAACTTTCACACCAAACCAATGGGAAGATGTTTGAGCCTCGACAGATTTAACGTTCATCAGTCCTCTTCATGACGAGTTTTCAGGGGCATTAAAGAGGCCACAGTAGCCTAGTGGTCAAGGTAAGGGACTCGCGGCTGGCATGTCATGAGTTCAAGCCCCGTACCAATGAAGACCCACCGTGTTGGGGAGCCATGCACGTTAAATCTGTAGAGAGCTCAAATGTCCTCCCGCTGGTGTGGTGTGGTAGTTAAGGAAGGGGTGCCAGTGCAAGTGTAGGTCTCGTCATTTGAAATTAAAATGATTTAAAATTACGAGGTTCGTCGCCAAAAGTCCTCATGTATAGCTGAACAGTGCGACGTTAATATTCACTCATTCAGGGGCATTAAGGCTCAAGCTCATGACATGCTGACCACGAGTCAGGACCACAACCACTAGGATACCACGGCCGCCATTAAAAGCCCTTGTGTAGCTGAACAGTGTGACGTAAATATTCATTCACTCAACTCACTCACTCACTCTCACCACGGCCATTAATGTTATAAAGAAATTCACCGAGTAAGTCAGTGGAGAAGTTTTCTGGGTTTTAATCTCGATTAGATATAAAAAAAAATGGATAAAATTGTTTATTAACGTCGCACTTCGAAGCTCGATGGACTTCGTAAATTTGAATCACGACAATAGATAATGAAAAATATTGCGCCAATTCCAATGTGAGGGTTTCAGTTTATTTGCCGCCCTCGTAACTCAACTGAAGTTGAAAATTACTAGGACTGTGGTATTATTTATGTAATGAATTTGATGAAACAATTTAAGTTATTATTTGTGTGAAAACTTCAATGCATGATGAGGTGACAGTGGTAGCCTAGTAGTCAAGGTAACGGACTCGTAGCCGGCGTGTCATGAATTCGAGCCTTGTAGCGATGAAGACCCGTCGAGCAGAGGGGGCCTATGCTCGTTAAATATATCGAGACTCAAACGTCTTCCCATTGATGTGGAGGGGAAGTTAGGAAAAGGGGGGGGCACAGCTTAGGTGTCGTCTTCATCCCTTGACCGTGGCTTAGAATTACGAGGTCCATCGCAAAAAGCCTTTTGAGTAACTAAATAGTGCGACGTGTGTTAATATTCACTCACGCAGTGCATGATGAAAGGAAAATTCCAAGCTGAGAAAAGGTTTTTAAAAGTAATTTAAAAAAAGTATATTTTTAGAATGGTTTATTTTTCTTCTTCTTGAGAAAGCAGGGAATGCATCTTTTTTTAAAAATGATTCTTATATCCGTAACTCTGTCATCGTTTGCTTTCATTTGATCTCATATAATTTCAAAAACAAAGCAGCGCATGAAATTATAAACATTGTTAAACCAACTCTTAAGAATTCTTCATCGTACATACAGAATTATTGCAAATTGCGGATTCTAATATTTCAAATCTCGTGTAATTTGATTATCAGTTCACGTTTCAAAAATGTTCAGCGAGAGTAAAGGGGCGAAGAAGTCAAAACAAAAACTGTTATCGGTGTAAATCTTTTTAAGATAACATCATCTTTAAACTAGGACAGAACTTTCTATCTCACGTAGTGCTTCCTGATCATATAAAAGTCAACAATTATAAATCCAGCGACTCACATTAAATTTTTTTACCAAGAAATAAAATATCCAAAACTACTTCCGTAACCCATTCAGTCCGCAGCAAGTCAACAGTCATTCATTTAGAAAAGGTGATAAACTGCATAAAAGAATCGAGCTCTCATCAAGAAACAACCGCCAGAGTGGATTATTCAAGTCGTTAGAGAGAGAATAAGAACCGGGTCATTTAAATACCCTCCAGGAAATTATCCTGGTGTGGAGGGTATTATATTCTTTTGACTTGGCTTTCCGCAGACCTGTTCTTTTTTCTTTTCTCTTCAAGTTTTTAATTACCTATTTATCACTTTCTCATGTTGCTTCTATCTTTATGGCTATCTTGATAAAACGCGAGTGTTTTTGAAACGAAACAGGCAAAGCGGCGCTGGAGCCGACGCTTTGTGACACTTGTTTGTGCCTTTGTGCGTGGTGGAATGTCGTCACGCGAGCAGAATGTTGTCATATGAATAGGAATCGGACAATTTCGTCTTGGCTCGACGTTTAAAAGTGGTTGTCCTTTATGAGTAAAAGAAAACACTGAAATAAAAAAATAATCTCTACAATGCATTGCAAAGAGCAGTTTAGCCATTTAAGGAGCATTTTTCAAACATTTAAATCAGAAAAATGCATTTTTGAATACTGAGTTTTCTTTCATCGCTTATTATATGACACGTTTCTTTTCACATGACACGTCCATCCGGTTCCTTATGTCTTTTATGATTTCTTGACAAATCAATAACCTTTACTTTCTCTGTCGTAGCATATTTCTTTCGAATCAATAGCATTTTCTCACCATGTATTTCTTTCAACTATTTCGTTCCTATTAAAAGCCGATTTCATAATGCCATCAAATCCGGCGTAAAGCGCGCACCGGCGCATAACGCACCCCTATACTTACAAACTGCATTTCTTAATTTTTAGGTATATTTGCCATATAACGCACACTCCCCTTTTTTTATGAAGAAACCTGAAATGTACGTGCACAATGCTCTTACGTTTTGAAGTAATTTTTTCGAGGTATTATCCGAAGCTCTTGAAAAAATAGTATACTTGTAGACCTACAACCCTTTAAGTTCATTAGATATGTAATTTCTTTTAATTGAACACTATCCCGGTAAATGCAGAAGTCTAGTTCTTTTTTATGTGATCATCTCTTCTTTTATCTTTAAAGCTATACTTTTTATTCCCGGCGTATAACACGATCCCGTATAAATTTCAATCTTTTTTTTTTGTGTTAAAAGAGTGCGTTATACGCCGGATTTTACGGTAAGTATATTGACTTCCAGTTTCAATATTCCATAAACTTCTTTACAAATGAAAAGTCTAAATATTAACTTTATCTAATACACCTTTCTTATAAAAATACTGCTGTGACAAGATGGTTTTTCTATTTTCTATTTTATTTTCAATGGCGGATTACAAGACAACTGCAAACAAAATGAGAAACAAAGAATATTTTGAAAAAAAAAAAAACAAGAAAAAAAAATAAGAAACGAAACACAAGTCCACAGTATAGTCCAGGGATGGCGAACCTTTTTGAGACGTGGGTCAAATTTTGTTCATATTTTTTTTAGTACTCGCTCGTGGGTCACTAATGTCCATTTGGATCAGAGTTAAGTTAACAAAATTTTAACTGAGTATTTTTAAAACTAAACATCTTTGAAATTCAATTGCCTTAACAAGTAAAAATAAGCGAGGTTTGACGATTTAAAATTATTTAGTAAGGCTAAAAGTTCTTAAGTTTTTGGTGCAAATGGCAATGTGAGTGTTTGAATGAACAAGGAGTAACGAAAATTACATTCCATATATATTGTGAAATATTATTAATTTGTACATATATTATAGTCCGAATAATATTATTAACGATATATATATATCGTTAATAATATTATTCGGACTCCAATTGCCACCTTCCCTTGCATATTTTCTGACACAGATATTTTTATACATATATATACCTGCATTTTTTGATAAAATGACAAAGTCTAGCTCTGTTAAAGTTGTATGCAGTTACATTCCATATTCTATCAAATTATTTGGAAGAGTCAAAAATGAAGACATTTTTACTGGGACTAATGACATGTCTGTTTTTAGAAATACTTACGATGCTTTTATAATTGAAGAGAAAAAATTTACTGTTGCAATTTTACTCCAGACATTTCTTAACGATAATATTTTTGAGAGATATATATTTGTTGAAAATAAAGAATTAATAATTGGGGCAAATTATGATTTGAAAGTGATTTAAAATTTAAAAAATGGATAGTTATAAGACATTAAAGCTAATATCTCTTTTTATCAAAAGTGGTTAAAGCCGTGAATCCCAACAATTTATTTACTGAAAGATAATATGAGCATATTTTTATTAATAAAATGAACAAAAAATAATTAAGGAATTAATTGCAAACGATATCCGAAGACAAAGTAAAGCGATTTTAATGCAATAAAAAAGTCAGCTTCTTAAGTGAAAACGGTGGGCGAAATCAAAGTAATGCTTTGCAGACACAATAAATACGTCAGCTTTCTAAATGAAAACGGTGTCTGTAGACAAAAAAAAAAAGCTATGTGCCAGTATCCTGAGCAAGGACAGTTTACTGAGACAGGGTAAAGCTGTGCGTCAGTATCCGTCGTGAATGATGGTGTCCAAAGACAAGGTAAAGGTATACGGATACAATGTGAACGTAAGCTTCACAAGCGAGGACAGTTTCCAAAAAGAGTAATGCTATGAGTCAGCCTCCTAAATGAGGGCGCTCTCCAGAGACAGGGTAATGATATGAGTCAGCATCCTAAATGAAGATGGTCTTCAAAGACAGGGTAAAGCTTTGAGTCTGCATCCTAAATGAGAACGGTTTACAAAGAAACGGTAAAGCTTTGAGTCAACATCCTAAACGAGGATGGTCTCCAAAGACGGGGTAAAGGTAAATGGACACAATTAAAACGTGAGTTTCCTAAGCGACAACGGTTTCCTAAGACAAGGTGCAGCTATATTAATATAATGAACACTTCAGATTCTACCGTTTTAACTCAGAAAGGCTTTAATGATATAATCGATTCGCTATCGTACAGTATTACTGAGTTTGAACTTGTTTTTAGTTATTTTTAGACAGTTTTAAATGAAAAAAAGCTTTTGATGTATCTCAGTAGTGATATATTTTATTATTTCATCAACTATTTTCAAATAAAAGTAATTGAGCTATTGAAGGCTGTATATGCCATTAAATTTATCTAATTAAATAGGAACAAAATATTTAAGTCCGTACAATCAGAAGTCATTTCAATTCTTCAAGCTTTTAAGGTCCCCCGGCATACTTGAAATAGTAATATACCAAAATCTAAACTTCGCTCTTTTGGCCAATTTCATTTTTTTCAGGGATTGAATTTCTTATTTCGTACCTTAGTTAAGATTTTACTGATTTCGCCCGGTGGGAAATGTGACAAATCTGGTAAAGACTCAACAACTTTTTCTCAAAAAAGTAATAAATTGCGTGGTGAATTCCAACTCTGTCAGGCAGAATTCTTTTTTTAATGGTAGTAAATAGCTTATTTCAAGTTTTATTTTTAACAAATGATTTCGCAGTTTTTTTCTTTTCCCATAATGGAGTTGCTTTTTTAGTATTTAATTCTTCTTTCAGCCTCAAATGACTTATTTATTTATTTTTAAATTTTTACTGCTTTTGCTTATTTTAATTTCTTTTTTTACAATCATTTGTAAAAAAAGATATTCATATTCAACTTCCCTCTTCACTTTTCTGCGCTGTTTTACTTGGAAAATAAAGAGAATACCTTCTTATTCCACTTTTTAAATCGTTTTAAATGGTTGTAATTCTACAGATTTCAGTTGTTTCATCAAGTTTCAGTAATATTTTTTTATTCTTCATCTTTCGCGAGGAGCAAAGGCGACCATCATTAATAAAATATCCATTCCGTCTTTTGCCTGTTTGAAGCGATTTTAATCACGCTTAAGACTATAGCAGAATACAAATAAATTAGCGTAGATTTAGGAGAAATAAATATTGCACTTAAAAAAACGTGTGCACTTGAAATAAACGAAAGATTTTATTACTATATTTAGATGATCAAAACACACAGTAGTTGCATTCAAAATCGTGGCAAAAGAGTTTTACTTACGTAGACGCCACCCTAAGAATACGAATAAGTAAAAATCTATATGTTGTCTTGCAGTTCCGTTACTTTTCTTATTCTTTAAGCTCCATAGTCTTTCGGGTACTTACGTATTTGACCATATTTTTGGTAATACTTCACTGCGTTCACTTTCGAAGAAAGTAATAAAGTAAGTTCCCAATTTTAATCATTTTTCACAACAGAATAAGAGAATAATAATACAAAAGAATTAACCAATTAAAATAATATTATCTTCAATCCAGGTTATTGTGCTTGAACATGTGCGAGAAAAGTACAAACTATAAAAGAAGAGTAATTTTCGAGCTTGTGCTAGCAAAATTAGTGCTTTTTAATAAGCGTAGGAATGGTATTATCCTTTAGTGGTGGTAGATCGAGCCAATTGGCGACGTTATTCCATTTGATGTTATAATACTTTAATCGTATTGTGCTATCCATACATAATATGTATCTCAATCATCACCATAGATATTTATCAATTTATTAATACATTTGTTGGTTCTTTTCATCAAAATTACAATTATTTTTGGTGAAAATATTTTTTAAAAAAGTTAAATTTGGACGCATGGTTTGCGTTAGTTTTTTTTTTCAGTACAGTACTGTGCGAATTAATTGAGACAAAACAAAATTTTTTACAAATGTTGTTTAATTAGTATAGTTCAACTTACATGCATGTTATAGTAATCTAATACAAAATATGTCCTCCTATAGCTTGAATGACATCCTGTACACGGTTTGGCATAGATTCCACTAAATTAGAGCATGAAGTTTTCATCTCGTTATCACGAAGCCAAACTTTTATAACATTCTCAATCGTTGTTTTCTTTGTTGGGCAGTCCATTTTACTCTCACACGTCACTTTACAATGATCCACAAATTTTCAAAGGCATTTATTTACATGATGATTACCAGGCAATTCCAAATTCATTATTTTCTGTTATTGAAAAAAAAATTCGTTGTGTTAGCTTAGAAGTATGGATGGAGCAAGATCTTGCTGAAAGATACCAACACCACCAGCGAACGTTTGCATCATATATGCACAATTTTACTTTCTATTATAAAAATGTATTGTTTAGAGTTCATCATTCCTTCAGCTAATACTAAGCTGCCAGGTCCTCCAGAAATAAAATAACCCCAAAACATCTATTTATGAGGGTGCTTAACTGTTTGAATAAGATGTTCTCCACCACTTCACCTGACAAATCTTGGTCCAAACCCTTGAACAAAAAAAAAATGCGTTTCGTCGCTGAATACAACCTTCTAATCTTGTACAGGCCTTGATTGATATTTCCTGGCCCAATACAAAGTTTTTTCTTCATTGCAGGTGTTAAAAACTGTTTATCGATTGGTTTTCTTGCAAATCTTCCAGTTTTAATAAGACTTCAAGAAACTGTTCATGAATCAACGCTCACACCAGTCTCTGAAAATCTTTACATGTTTTGTAAGGATGCATTGTACTATTTCCTGCAAGAAACTTAACTGTTCGAGGCGTGGTGTCGCGTTTGCGTCCACATTTATTCTTTCATTTGGGAGACATTGTACCAAAATTCTTTTGCTGATTGATAATCCCAGAAACACTGAATTTTCCAACTCCAACTACTGTAGAAATGTCCCTCACAGTCATAGAAGTATGCTGACTAAAGGTAACTAGTTTTTTCATTGATATAAAATTATTTTATAAAAAATCCCATACATATGATATAATATTTTCAATTTTTAATGTGGAATCAATATTTTCTGCAAGATTTTCAAGCAATTTTTCCTTCTATTCCAGAAATTAAATTTTGTTTAGTAAATCTTCAGAATTTTGTTTTCCACACTACGCTGCTTCGAAGTTCAACTAACTCCATTTCTAAATTATCGATACCTAGCAACATAAATTTGATTAACTTCATTGTTTCATCTTCTATTTTGTATGGATATAAAATAAAGTGAAATGTATTTTCCAAACTTTTAAATTGATTCAATCTCTCTTTAAATTTTTGTTTTATTTCCAGCATATTCATTACATATTTTTTAATTGCATTTTCTTAAATGTTAACAGAGTTTTTAAAAATTATTGCTGTTTGAAAATGTTTTTGTAATTGAGAAAAATATTTCATGGTTTTAATTTCTAAATCCTTAGTAAAGATGTCAAGTTTCGTCATAAATGTTTTAATATTTTGAAACATTTTTAAGACAATTAATCCATGTTTTTTATTCAGTTCATTAAAATTCTGACTGATGTCTCATAGAAACATTTAATCAGTCGATTAATGTGTATTGGATAATTCATCGATACTATTGTCTTTTTCAATTAAAAATACAGATGGAGGACAAAATAATACGAACACCTGGGAAAAAGTATGACGTATTTCCCACCTGCAGTACAGCCGCACCTCTTGCAATATAAGTCTGCCACCTAATGAGCGTGAAGAGGAAGATATCAGCATATCAATAGCAGTCACCTGTATTGCATGCGTTTATCGAACTGTCTGTGATAAGTTGAATTGTCAGACACGTCAGAGTTCCAAAAAGGAATGATTGTTGAAGCGCGTTTTAGTGAAGCATCGGTTACGGAAGCAGCAAACATTTTGGGGTTTACAAAGAGTACGGTATTAGCCGTTATGACAGCGTGCACGAAAGAGGGTTAAATGACGTCTTCAAAGCACAACAGTGGCCGAAAGCCAAAGCTTGCTGATAGGGACAGACGGGTTTGAAGCGCATAGTAGCCCAAAAACACAAGCAATCTTTATCAGAGATAATCGTTATCATTCGAAATGAATAATCATCTCCAGGGCCCCGTTCAATAAAGACTGTCAAAAGGAACTTCATGTTGTGAACATTTATGGCAGAGGGGCAATTCGTAAGACCCCTGGAGACAGCAACGAACGGTTTCAAGTGACGTCAATGGTGTAGAGATCACAAAGGCTGGACCCCATAGCAGTGGCAACAGTTAATATGGTCAGATGAATCGTCATTCACCCTATTTTAGACGACCGAGTGCGTTTATGTCTGAGAATGTCCAGAAAAGCGTTTAATCCTGAAGGCCTCTTGCCGGCTGTGAAGCATGGGAGTGGCTCCATTATAATGTAAGTGCGATATCTTGGCACGATCTTGGCCTACTTATTATTCTGCATGGGAGAATCAAATGCAATCACTATCTAAGCATTATAGGGGGTCATGTCTATCCTTTTGTATAGACTGTATTCCTTGAAGAGCGACCCGGTTTTTCAAAATGACAACGCACCTATCACACTGCTAGGTGTGTTCAAGCATGGTTCGTACAGAACGAC
>BMAO01037874.1:0-29727 GCA_019973975.1 Trichonephila clavata
TAAACTAGGTAGAAGGAGTAATGTGCCACCAGCCCCAGAAGGATCGATGTCAACTATATTCCTTTCTCTCTCCTTCACACAAAGCCTAACTACCAGGGCATGCACACACCTTGTGTTATATGAGGTCATTGAGAAGGGTAGAACATAATTAAGAATTAGATGAACTGGATGCATACCAAGTAGGGAAGTATCAATCCAAAGTATATTGTAAACCTAAGCACAGTACTTTTTGAATTTTTACGCTTTTTTTCAGAAACACTGTTTTTGCATTTCAGTTATTAAAAATCATAATTGCCCGTTGTTGTTCCAAAAATTTTATACTTGTAAGAGAATATTTGCCTCATAATAAACTGAAATATTTTTTCTTAACTAATTCCTGATCTTCAAAATATAAGTTTATGTTTGAGTTATATTAAGGCCAACACCAAAGCTAGCACATTCTTCTCCTAACTACCACACTACCCCAACGGAAGAACGTTGAGCCTCTACTGAAATCTGACGCGCATCGGTGCCTCTACACGACGGGTCTTTAGTGGCTCCAGGACTCGATCTAGGGACACTCCAGCCACGAGTTCGGGACCATAGCACTAAGCTACCGCAGTAACCACAAACTTTACGTTTGAGAGGAAAAGAAAAAAAACTAAAAAATGTATAAATAGAGTTTTATATTTTATTTTAAATACTTAACATAATGATACTATTTCTCTCTATATATACATTTATAAAGTTCCTTAACTTTTTGTGCACTATATATATATATATATGAGGCGTATAAAATATATTTTTGGTTTTAGGAAGGCTTTTTCTTAGTGATCATGAATCCAAATAAGTTTCATGAGATCTCAAAAATCATACCCATATCAGCCAAGAAGAAAATAAGCCTTTTTGTGTCAATAAGGAAGTTATTTGAGTTTACAATACACGGAATCCTAAGTTAGGTATTTTATCAACAAAACATTATAAAACCTTTAAAATTATGAGTTAAAAAAACTCTTATTATAAATTTAACTGTTTAACAAATCTAATTTATACTCTATTGTTGGTATTTTAAATTCAATGAAATATTTTCCACACACTGTCTTTAAGATATATGCATTAAAAAAACAAAAGATACTTATAACTCATTTTTTTATTTAAAAATAATTCCCACAGGAGTTATTAACATTATAAATTTTGTTAGAAGAAAAGAATCCATTTGGAGTATCAAAGCTATTTAAATAAAGCACATAAATTTAAAATAACGCAGCTCATAGCCTAAGCACTTCTATGTAAATTTTTTGAATTACAAGAAACCCATGGGATTTTATAAATTTCAAAATGGAAATATTTTGATATATCTTTCCATCCGTTATATTGTCCTGTCATAAAATGTCGAGACCAGAGCATTCTAGAAACAATACATTACTTCAGTTTTTGATCAAAGGAAAAATAGTGTCAGTTTCTTTTATCTGCCTATCAGTTTTTCACTTATATGCATTCTCTTGGAAAAATATTTTGAAATTTCCATTTGAACCACAGGCACAGAAGTACATAATTTACGAGAGATACGCATGTGGTTATGGCATGCAACTAAAGTGGATTGTAAAGTTTTTTTAAAAATTTTTTAACCAAGTTTCCTCTAAACTACCTAGGGGAATATATTAGTAGTTAATTGTTAGCAATTATATAAAGAGAATGATAAAAACGTTTTTAATGTAAGAAAAAATATACATTGCATTTAAGAATAAAACGGCTCTTAAACTGTAAATACCGGTTGGTTATAATTAAGGTTACACTATTCAAAGGCCTTTAGAACCTATTCTTCTTATCGGATTTTGATGAAACTTAGAATATATGCTATTTGGAGCATGAAAAAATAATTTCTTTAATAAAATATTAGTACACATTTTGACCACCAGGTGTTTTTTCAAATATCTCTTATGCAAATCTGTAAAACCTCTATATAAACTTTCAGTCATAGCTAGGGAATCATTCAGCGTGCATTGCGTGCACAGCGTGCATTGTCATCATTAATCATGCCCTTACAAAAAAAATCAATCTTTCCTGGTAAAACGTTTTTATCAGAACTGCAGCAACCACTTAGTTGATCTACGAGAATATCGTCGTTTAAAGGATCTGCGAAAAGACCCCACATCAAGGATTGATTTGAGGAAGATGATCATGAAATTTGAAGAGATCGGAGGTTTGGATGTGCTACCCGGAAGACGACGGAAACCAGTTTGGACCGAAACTGTCGAAGAAGTCGGTATTGCTGTGGTTGAAAGAGCCTTCAGTCCCATCTGTTCTTCAGGAAGTGATCGATCAGTGTCACGCGAGTTGGTGATTACATGGTCAACAATGCGAAAGACTGCTGCGATACATTTTAAAATGGTATCCGTAAAATATCCATGAGATGCAAAAGCTGAAGCCTTAAGATCACAAAACATGCCTTGAATTTTCTTGCCAATTTTTAGTGAGAATGGAAGTTGATGATGCGATTCAACATAGAGAATTAGGGATTTACTTAGATGGAGTTGTGAATAGTCAAAAGTGAAGCATATGGGGTACTCCACCTCCTTATGTCCTGCATCAACAACCACTGCATTCTGATTACGTGACTTCTTGGTGTGGATTTACTGCTGAGTTTATCCTCGGACCTTTTTTCTTTGAAACACTCACCCCACAAGGACCTAAAAGATGCTCTGTCGCGTGAGTCCGGTACAGTGAACTCCTTCAACAGCAGGAATGACAATGTTGGCAAACCACTATCTTTATGCAAGAAGGAACAACTCACTTTGGATGCAAAGTCAAAGCCCTGCTTAGTGCTAACTTCGGTGATAATCATGTAATATCCAGACATTTTCTGGATGCATGGCCTTCTTGTTCTCCCGACTTATATTCTTGTGATTTCTGGTTAAGGTGATTTCTAAAATACCGTGTTTATAGGGGAGGAGTTAGAACTTCACCTGATTTGAAAGCTAGCAGTATAATACTCCATGTGGCTGAAATCCCTCGTGAGTTGCTTCGAGCTACCATTGAAAACGCTATAACGCTTTTTCAGCACGTTATTGATGTTAATTCGAGTACGTATTGAGCAAATTCTTGTGATTGAATAAATTGTAACGATTCTAACAGATTTTCTGTCATTCTTTGGGTACTAGTGGTCAAAATTTGAACTGTTCTCTCTATTGCATGAACCTTTTCCCCGTGGTCCATATAGCATATATTTCAAGTTTCATCAAAATCTGATAAGCAGAACTCGTTCTACAGGCCTCTGAATAGCTTAAATTTAATTTTAACCACCCTGTATAATGGTTGCCCAAATGATAAAGGGACATATGCGATCGCGTCCGAATGAGTGCACCTATAGCAAAGCTACTAAGTAGGGGTATGAATGACGATAAGAAGGGTACACCGCATACGATTGTTAACAATGATACCTGTTAGTTGTACAGGAAATTATTCGAAAGTAAAGTCGTGCCATATAAGGATGCTTCCAGATCTGAATAACGTATTGTAGTATGGTTTATGATGGCTGGATGTGAGTTTAATCTATCTATTGACATCTATCGATGAATAGTGGTAGACTATGGCGTGCACTGTTTATATAGGTCGTACGTCTGGAAACAGCTGTTGTAAAGGTGTTCGAGAAGGGCAGTTAACGATACCGGATCTCCGTGACAATGTCTGTCCAACACGTCTGCCGTGAAACCAAGGCAGCTTTAAGAAAATCCGATGGTAAATGCTAGAACATCCACCATACAATCCGGATTCGTCACCCTGTGACATCTAGACCTTAAGGCCATTTAAAAGAGTATTGCGTTTCCTATTGGTTGATGAAATGAAGGAAGCTGAGCAGGACTTTCTCAAGAATCAACCACGTTCTTTCTCGAGTGAAGACAAAGAGCTGTTGCCGAAACGACGGGACCTATGCTACAACCCCTAGAGTGATTTCTTTTGATTTCAAATAAAATTATTTTCATTTGGGCAACCCTTATACAAGTGGCATGATGTAGCATTATAAATAATAGTAGGTGATTTCCTAAATTTATAAATAAAACGTTTTATAATAGATAAATAATGGTATATAAACTTTGATTTTTTTACAATAAAGACGACGTGAGGGTGGTTGTTTCCCGAGGAATCGGTTGTAGCTCAAAACCATAGGTTCTCAACGTGGGCAATAACGCCCCCTTGTGAGCGTTTGAGGCTTTCAGGGGAGGGGCAGTAAGAGACCCAGAGAAAATTAGGGGGCGTTGAGATGGCACGGAGGGGCTTGGGAAAATTAACCAAATATAATCTAAAGAAGACTTAAAAAACGCTCTGATCATTTACTAACAAAAGTAAACTTTAATACTATTTACTTATGTCAATTGTATGTATTTAAATCATTTCTCTATATCACATGTACAAAAATTCACATATTTCGGTAGTTCGGGAAGTGGATGAAAAACTTAAAGGTTACATTACATTCAGACCTACATTAAATTGAATGATATAGTGCATTTTAATTTCTGTAGTGCACGTGTTTTCTTTGTCTGTGAACAGTAGGAAAAATGTTTCATCTATTGCATTTCATTTCGTATATTATACAAGAAACATAATTAAATATGTAAACCAAGAATTAAAGTGTGATTCTTTAAAGACTAAAACTGTCAGTTTATATTTATTTTGAAAGCAATAGTTTATTATGAATTACTTCGTATCATCAAAATCCATGCCTGTCTTTATAACAGGTAAGCTGAAACTTTTTTTTATTCCACTCTTTTAAATGAAGACGAAATTCAGTAGCGTTTCAATTCCAACAACATCCTATCTATAACTAAAATATATAACACATTCAAATATATTTCTGGCAATAGCTATTTCAGATTCGCCAGTAAAATAATTGGGGCTTTGAGAAAAAAAATAAATTAAAAAATATATTCTATTAGAGTAATAGGATATTTTCCAAACTTAACTCTTGTGTTTTTACCATGTATTATGTGCACTCTTTTTTCTCTAGTGTGAGAGGGGGTGGTATCAAAATATCCACTAGAAAAAAGGGGCGGTATCGAAATATTTAGAAGAAAAGGGGGCACCAGTTCAAAAAAGGTTGAGAACCTATGCTCTAAACTCTCTTCGGGTGAGTTCGGTTCCTCTGGGCATTCATCATCATCATCATCATCTCGTTAACTTTGATAAGAGATTAGAAATGCTTATAGTGGCCGCAGTAGCCTAGTGGCTATGGCCACGAGCTCGGGGGTGGCGTATATTGAGCTCAAGCCCTAATCCAACTGAAGACCCACCATATAAAGAGACTGATGCACATTAACTCTGTCGTGACTTAAAGTCTTCCCGTTGACGTGGAGGGTTAGTGTACAGGGGTATTCGAGCTCAGTTGTTGTCCTCATCCCTTGAGCGTGGTTCAAAATTGCAAGGTCGTTCGTTGACAGAAGCCCTCGTGTTGCCTTTTAATGCAACATTAAAAAATACTTACTCCCTAGAAATTCTTATGAAAATATTGAAACTATTTTTGAAATTGTTTTCAAGATGATAATCAATTCATTTTAAGAAACACAAATTGTTCACAGACTTTGCTGCTGCATTTTTTAAAATTTCTGTTACATGCAGACTATTACTTTTTTACATTTAGAAGGAAACAATTTTGTTAAAATAAAGAGTTATTGTGGCAGATACACTATTTGTAAGTTATTATTAAATTTAATATTTAAATAAGATTTTAATTGTAACTTACATTGAAGCTAATTATACGAAAAATTATTTTACGTATCTTTAACTTACCACGAAGATGACAACACTCTGAATAGTAATTTTTAAAGCATATAAATGGATTTTTTTTGATATTTAGTTTCATTTGAATTAGAATATACATATAAAATTATTTTAACAATATTATTATAGTAAAAAATTATTTAAATGCAATTTTTGGCAAAAAATTTAGAAAAAAAATGACATTTTTTCAAAGCAATCTTCTTTAATGAAAAAGGCTTTTCTTATAATAATATTCTTCCTACATTTAGTTAGGACTTTAAACATTATCAATTTAAATTTTTGAAATATATAAGAAGATAGAGGATATAGGGGAGACCGGGGCAAGATGACGACGTTAGCAGATTTTTGTTGTTTATTAATTTATTTTTAAATGCAGTAAAATCAATTTTACATGAACAGTTAGACAAGTCCTTTGTAGTATTAAAATATAGTACCATTTAATTTTTCTAATAAAATAGGTAAAGGATAATTTCATTTTTTCATAACCTTAACAAATCGTCATCTTGTCCCAATACTGGGGCAAGATAGCGACACACTGAAAAAAGGTTGAACATTGGTGTTACACGGTTTAACAAATGATAATTGTGTTTTTACGCCTTATAAAGTATCAAACTAAGCGTAATGCATTGTAACGTAATGTTGAAGTGTTTAGTTGTGTACTTAATAATAGTCACAAATAAAAATGCCATTTTTATAATTGGAACATTCCTCATGCCAACACTCTAGGCATTTACAGCACTGGATCCATTCTTCTGTTGGAGGGTTCACAAGCAGGACATCTTATACCACCGTCCCTTGAAGTTGATACAACTGGAATGTTTGGCCTGGATTTTATAGATTTAGGCCTACAGGAACAGTTTGAGGTTTTTTTTACTCCCTTTTTAGCTTCACTACCTTTTTTTCTCTGTTTTTTCTTAAAACTTCCTGTTTTTCCTTCTGCTTTTCCCTTTGTTCTAACATTTCATTTATGGGTGTGCTTTTAAGAATGCTAGAGCTCGGTTTTTTGCTTTTTCTTTTTTCTCACATTATGTGTTTTAGGCAATGCTTTGAAATAAAAAAAAAACACTAACAGGCTTCTTTGGTGCATCCGAATAAGTATTTGCCATAAGTTCTGATTTTTCTGGAGGGTTTATATGTTGGTTTTCTATTACCGGGGTCTGAGGATTAGCACTATTATTCTCAATTTCATCGCCAACAGCATCATGGTTAGTAGTTTTTACCGCAGCATAGTCATGTTCACTAAATACAAGGGGATTATGAGGCTCGATCCCATATTCTTTAAACCCTTTCAATGGCATTTTACACTCTAGCTGATTTGAAGTAAGTGATGGCTCAAACCCTCACCAATATTTTTGTCTGTGGTAGTTTGTTCTGGATGAGTGACCCTAAATTTGTCACATGCTTGGCTATAGTACGTTTTTAACTGGTCGAAAAATGACAAAACAAGGGGCTGGAGACGATGTGATGTGTGCAACGGCAACCCAATCATGATGTTTTTCGCTCTGCATAGTTATATGAGTTTTGTGATTGTCAAAAATCAACAGAGTAGGAGATTCTTTTCTTGATTTCACATGAAGATAAAAGTGCTTCAAAACAGCGAAAAAGGTGCCCTTATTGTTCCAGCCCTTATCACTACAGTTTCCTATAGTTCCTGGTGGGGTTCTTTCTACAATTTCAGGAAGCATTCGTTTTCTCGCAAAAAATCAGAAAAGATGTCAAATAAAAGCCAGTAGCTCTAAAGCAACAAATTATTGTTACATTCCTTCCTCTTTAGGGGGGGGCTTAGTGGATGGCAAAAATGTCTTCCTCTGATCACCCCCCTTTCGAATGAAACCTTTCCCGATCCGATGCACCTCTTAGCCCCAAAAGAGATGGAAGCGCAAGGTCGCGCGGACATACGCACAGACAAACAAGTGTTCACATGATTAAATAGAATGGGCAGCAATAGTTAGTCTTATAAATTCCGAAACACGGGGCAGGATGACGAGCTCGTCATCTTGTCCCGTGCTTCCGATCGTCCTCTTGCCCCAGACTGTCTGTTTAAAAGTATTCGTTCTCATTACCATGAAGGAAGGCAATTAATCGATATTTATTCATGGTAATAGGTAGTATTTAAACCAAGTAACTCATAAATATTAAAGAGAAACGTTATATCTTACCTGTATCTGTAGCAGAGCTTATTTACACATGCATAAAAGTTATATCGTGGCAGCAAAAAACAATCAGAGCTTCACAACTAACACAAAAAGGGCGATTTCAGCGTGTCTATAATATTGTTTAACGAAAGGCCAAAAGGAGAGCCAGTAGTGTTCATTTGATGCTGCTACCTAGTGGAATACGGAAAAATTAAGACATTCATCATCTTGCCCCACTCGTCATCTCCCCGGTCTCCCCTACATTATTTCTTTTTTATAGTATATCAGAGAGAGAGGGTGAGAGATGGATAAGAGAAATTTTAATAAAAAACTTTCATCATTATTTCAGTCGGTCATAACTGAAAATAAACGTGAATTTTTCAATATATATTGGTATTTTTAATATATTGGTACATATATATTTTTTTTGTTGAGAAATGTCGAAATTTATCCCGTTAATTATTTCTATACCGAAAATTTCGAACATATGTAGTTCTGTCTAACTTTCCTAACACGCCATGCAATTAGTAATTTTATGAAATTTTGTTGGTACTTATTACTTAAATTAATGGAAAACACCAAACACGAAATTATATGACAATTTAAATTTATTGAAATGAGATGTTTTAGATAAACCTTTTACCGAAACTCAAAACATCTGCATGAAATCCAAAGCCATATATTTATTATTTTACACAACATATTTAACACAGATAAAAAGGCATTGAACACACACAAAAATCTGAAATATATTTACAATCACCAAAAAGTTATGGCGCATTGCACATTCTTCGGAAAGTTTTATAAAACGCATGGTGTTCGTAACAATAAAATGTTAAAAATTTTACAATAAAGTACTGCTAATGTTAGAGCTAAATACTTAGTTCCCATTGCCTTTATCATATCTAAAAAATCATATATACAAAACACGTGTTTGGAAAAAATGCATTCATCAATTTTTGAGATATCAGAATTGAAATAACATAACTTTGACAAAAAAAAAACATTCTTTATGAAAGCAATTTAAAGTTTTGTTATTCCGATTTTACAATAACGCTTAATATCACATATTTAACATTCACCACACCTTTATAGCATGAAACTTCTTCGTTCTCTATCATATAATTTTTTTCTTTCTGGCAGCTCGATTTTTTTCCTACACAAAATGGCTAAGATTTTTTTAGAATTTCAGCCGAACATTGATTCAGAAACGTAGACACACAGATACTTTATTCAAGTAGTTACTTCTATTTAAAAAAATGGTTTGCAAAAGTACTTCCATTCAGATATATATATAGTTAAACAAGTGTTTATACTATTATACCTTACTTATTAGAATTAAATATTAGTATGTTTCAATATCCTGGCATTTATTAAGACATTGTTATATTTAATGGCTCCCGTTTTCAATTAAGAAGTATGATATTTTTATTTCAAATAGCTATAGATTCAATAACACATTTAGTTATACAGCTTCCTATTGTTCTATTATTATTATTTAATCGAATACTGTATCCTCTCTGCAAAGATCTTTCTTAAGTATCAAGAAAATCGCTCACGTCTATCGAATAATTGGAGATATGTATCCTGTCTAGAACATCTGGAACTTCCATAATGTTGTCACGTTCACTTACAAAGAAGATAATCAAGCATTGAATCATTAACAGAAGCTGTGTGAATTCTTTTAACGATAGTTTGCACATGTAGCTTCATCAAGGAGGTATTAGTTTTATTTTTCCAGACCTCTCTCTCGCAAACTCTTTATCTATATAAGTACATAAAACAACTAACGTGAAAATAAATTATCTTAAGCATTCCAGTCATTTTTTGTTGATCTGTTTCTTTCTTCTTTTTATAAGCAAATTCCTGTATATTGCATACAATGTTAGAATAGTATTAAAATTTTGTTTATATGTTTATATTGAAAATGTATATTCAGATGCATTTTAGTGAAAATTATAGGATTTTTAATTGGGACGTTTTCTCTCTCTATATATTAAAATGTTTTTCGTGATGCTGCCATAAATATATTACGTACTATCACAATAATGTCAACATTCAAGATAACACGCCGAGTCGGCAACTCTGATTCCGTATGTTTCATACGACCTGAATTAGTTATCAAGTGGTTTGCTTCAGAAAATTTCGCATGTACGGTTGCAATAGTACATTGTTTCAAGCTCTCTCTGAAAAATAAGGCAATGATTCCAGTCCAGGCAATCGTTGCGTGAGAAGAAAAGCATTGTCTCCGTTGTCTCGTACGACTGTTTATTAACGATCAACAAAAATAAATACTCAACTCTCCAGGAAGCTATAAGAACTGCAGGTTTATCAAATTCTGACGACGTTATCAATGAAGTATTGGAGGATGGAATTGCTGTGATGAATTCAACTGAAGAGGAGCGTCAATTAGAGCTGCATAATACGTTCAAATTACAGTTTTATAATTTGAGCAATGATTATGAACAATTGTATAATTTGTACAATGTTTGGGTGGACAAGGGGGAGAGGGTTGTACCTTAATAGTTATAATACAAAAATGTTTTTAGAATATTATAAATGAATGTGTTTTATTGTATAATTTGTTCAATGTTTGGGTGGACAAGTGGGGTTATACCCCCGCTAGTTTAAATACACAAATGTTTTAAGAGTATTATAAATACTTGTTCATGTGTTTTATTATACTGTATGATAATTATTTTTTCTAACGCTAATTCAAATATATGTACAATCAAAACGTGTGTTTGCTATTCACATACTTTAGAATACATTGATAAAAGCATTCAGTTACACAGCTAGTCTCATTTATTTTGCAATCTATCTCAAAAAAGAAACAAGATATCAATCATTGGCATGGCCAAGTAATTTTATCGCGTTTTTCACATGTTGTATTTTACAATAATGCAACTAATAAACTTTTTACGAACAGAAAGTAGTACTGTACCAATCCTCTAAATGTACTACTATTGAGCTGAATTGAGCGAAATTCAGGAAAATTTGTAGGAAAATTAGGGAAAACTATGGGAAAATTTAAATATGATTCTGCTCATTTAGGGCACAAATGCGACCAAATACCGAAAACCCGAAGTCAATTGGTTGCTTATTGGCTGAGAAAAAGGTACAACAAAATATGGAACGAAGACGAAGACGAAATTTGAGTCCTAATAACGCTTTTGTTCCACTACGTGAAAAATGCGCTAAAAAGTAACAGTTACTCTGAAAAAAACTGTCGAACAAAAGCAATCTAAGCATTAGATTGCATGCTAAGAAAGTCAAAATGTCCCCCTTGAAGATTTTTACTGCATTTTAATTACAAAACTGCAGACAACTTTTTTGGAGTGAGCACGTAATTCAATCGATTCTTTTTAATAGATATCACGATGAATTCTATATGTAAATTGTGAAAGATGTTCCTATTATTCAAACACTTAACACAGATGAATTCGGAAAACAACTTCTAAAACGTTTCCGCACTATTATAAAACGATGGACTAAAATACTGTTTACTAATGAACGCGCATTTCTCTGCTAAGAGCTCTCCTTAAACTGTTTAACGCAAAGCTCTAGCGTAATTACTTAACTAACTTTTTCTTCTCGTAATGTGTTTACGGCAATCCTATCAAAACAACTTTCTTTTTGAAAGCAACCATTATACTTGTGCAGTTGCGTGTGTCGTATATGTAGGTTAAATATTCTGGGTACAAATTAAAAGAGACACAGTGTGCATTTTTTGTCCCAAACTTTTCAGTGAAGGATATATAATTAATATAGTCTAGTTATAGTTTAAAATCCAGGCACTGATTTTTTTGTTGTTGTTATTTTTATGTTCTAGAATTATAATTTCTACATCTTAGTTACAGATCACTAGATTTAAAAATTCAAAAAATTCTGCTTAGTTATCAAAACATTTAAAATACCGCATTCATATTCGAACTCAAGCCAATATCCTAAGAAAATTATTTTTCTCTTATATGTGTAAAGTTTTAAATTCAAAGAAATTGGGAAATGACGCGTTTGATGAAGCAATTGAAACACCTTTCTTTTCCGGATGCATATCTTTTAATTTATAAAATAAATAAAAATAAAGCAGAATCTAAATCGTTTCAAATTATTGTTCTGGAAATAAATTTTGATGTAAGACCTGATAGGCGTCCTTCTTATATAATTAAACAATCATTCTACGTCCAAAAGTGAATAAGAGTAAAGCTTACATTATGTTTCAATACCAATTGTTTCTTTTATAATTATTAATTAAACGACTTGGTTTTTATTCTCTATTAAATACAATTAAAAATTCTCCAAATCCAATTAAATCGACGTTTCCCAATCCATGTGGGACGCCCCTAGGAGTCATGATAATCCTAAGAGGAGGGCGTAAGCATATACAAAAAAAAAAAGATTATTTAAAAATATTAATTTACTAAAAAGAAACAAAGCACGGAATATATATAGTCCGGCATAAGAAAATTAAATACACATTTACACTGATAATATTATACATATAAATGGGCCAGTACTCCTTAATGCCTTTGATAATCAATACTAAGTTAAGGTATTTGACTTAGTATTGATAAATTAAATTCACTAAAATTATGAATTTTTCCAAAAAAAGCAGATGCCATTACTTTTAACATGATGTCACAAATTAAAATGTGTTATATACTCGAATTTTTTTTTTTTTTTTTGGAAAATGTTAAACGAGGACAGCGATTGCTCAAAAAGTTTTAAAATAATTAATGGAAATTTTTTTTTGTATGTCCTGTATAATAGCAGAAGTATTTTAACTTTCAGATTCGTCAATCACTGTTTTATTACAATATTTACAGTTCTTTATGTGAATATAATCACTGTTTTCTAAGCATTTTCATATAATAACTAAGATAAAGAAATTTTGTAAAAATTAAACTATCTCTTATCCTGAAAGTCATTTAAAAAATGAATAACATAGCAACACATTAGAATTGAAAAATTAAAAATTTTTTCGTAAATGTTTGGTACAGAATGGGCCACGTTTATGTTATTTTTTGTAAACTTTTACCCATTTTTTTTCTATTTCAGTAATAATAATTTGTCTTTCTCTTCTAAATTTTAGCAAATTTTTCTTAAAATGTACTAAACAAATCTAAAAACAACAACAACAAAAAATCAACATATCTTCCTTTTTTTAAAAAAAAAAAATTGTCGTAAGTAGTCGGATAGCTTAAAAACAAGTTTAGTAATTACTATTGACTTTCATTGGCTTGTTACATACAAAATTTAGTACTTACCGCAAAATCCGG
Source organism: Trichonephila clavata (assembly GCA_019973975.1). Taxonomy (NCBI): domain Eukaryota; kingdom Metazoa; phylum Arthropoda; class Arachnida; order Araneae; family Nephilidae; genus Trichonephila; species Trichonephila clavata. The sequence continues at coordinate 13,169 of BMAO01037874.1, forward strand.
TGTAAAACACGCACTTTTAGCACAGGAAATAAAATCAAATTTATGGGTGCACATTATATGGCTTATATAAAAAAATTGATAGCTAAAAAATAAAGAGATGACGGGCATAAAAAAACCAATACATATACACATAATGAAATACTTTTTAATTAAAATAAATGACGTACTGTATGAACATAAAGGTTTGCAGTTCTAGAAGTATACTGTAACGTTTCCCGTTACACAGCTGTAAATCGGCTTCTTTTTGTGTATAGGATAGCCACGACTCTATTAACAATTGCATCCTTAAAATATTGCTTGATCTTGTCTTTGAGTATCGCCTCGGCAACCTTTAACACGGCGAGGAACCCCCTACTCCGCCTACGAACCGGATGTAACTCGAGGATAAAGAAGCTGATCACTACATCCCAAGGACCCTAAATAGGGCAGAAAGAGAAGACGTCTCGAAAACTCCGCTCAATCTCCTGCCTCACAAACAACAGAATTTGAACTCTAATTATCAAACAATAATTTAATTTCAATGCGTATACTGTAATTAATAGCTGTGGCGTAAGTAAACCAAATATTTAAATAAATAAATATCACGATACCATTATTTGTCTCAAACGTCACAATACTTTCTTTTCTAATACTGCAGATATTATTTTAAATAAGTAACTTTGTGACGGGTGCTTACGCGTTTCACTAATCTTCTCATAAATTCTATATTTTATTTATTTCAACTAATCTCCACCGGGAGCCAAAAGTGTGATTTATGCAAATGAGATGTTTTATATAAGCTCGGGTTTAGCGAGTTCGAAAATAAAATGAAAGGGGGAAATGAAATGAAGAGAGAGGAGAGTGAAATGAAATGAGAAGTGTCTTTTTAAGTGTAAACGTTGCAAGTAGAGTCCACCGTATGTTGTGGATATAATTAGTTCAGGAAAGAACTGTGAGATAATTGAGAAAGAAGTCGCCCATTAAAGGAATACAATCCAGATATTAAAGAAGCAGCTAGACGAATCTGCCATAACAAAAGGTATCAGGTTAGTTTTACTTATCCCAATTAAGTATAAGTGTGTAGCTATAATTGTGTGTGTGTACGCGTCGATCCGTCGTAGATTCAGATAAGATTCCGTCGTTCATGATTATTGAATCCTTCTCATTCTCCGCTGTGTTTTATTGTTCTTAAAATTGAATAGTATTTGTGTAATCTCTTAATTAAGAAAGGTCCATAAATAAGATTGATTTGTTAATAGAAGTAGTGACTTTATTATGTATCCAACACATTCAGATTCAGGTAATACCCGAAGGAGAGTTAATAATCTTAGAGGTAGTGATAGGCTACGACAACTTTGAAACATAAGTCATTGCACTCGTACATTTCAGGTTTCTTCGTATAAAATGGGTTACGCTTTATACGGCGAATATACCTAAAAATTTTAAAAATACCTCTTGAAAGTATCTGTGTGTGCGTTATACTCTGAATTTTACATTATCTTGTTAATTTGTGTGTTGTATTGTAGCTTTACGCGTCAAAGTGCATTATTATTGCCTTCAATTAATTGTTATTATTTGGAAGGAAGGGGGAAGAAACGTGATAAAAATTAAAATATAATAATGGGTCGCTAACGTTGATAGTTTGAGAAGTACTGATTTACATACTTTTAAAAACATAAACATATAAATTAATTACTGCTATAAACATGCCAAAGGAATCGAAACCACCAAAATTGGTAGAGTCCAAGAAAGAATCCTCATTTTGGTTTCTTTACATATTCAAAGAGACATAATGCCGATAAACAGGAGCAACATCACTTAATTCTATTTTTACGACTTTTCCTATGGCGTTCATTAGATAAATGCGATTCGAATGCCATGGACTCTGAAGGATTTCCATTACACTCATCATTTCTTTCGGCAGAAATCTCTATAGGGAAAGAACTTGTTGGACGATCGATGACTTCTGCTTAACAAGTAGCTTCTTCAACAAACTACTGGGTTAGAATATTCATTTTCATTTCATTTTTATTTGGACAGGGAATATTTTAGATTTTTAGATGCATACTACGTTTATAATTTTGGAAGAATTGAATTTTTTGAATTTGCATTTAGGAAGGACTGAATAATATTTATAATAATATCTTTTCAATAAGATAATTTTTTACATGGCGAACTTAGTTAGAAATGTTTAATATAGTTCAATAATAATGTGCAATGACTAAAATATTTGGAAAAACTGTTTTACAATAAACTGAAACATCATACTTCAATATCCTTTCAAAAATGGGAATAAACTGGAAATTAATTATTTTTATATCTTTCCGCCAGAAGGCACTACTACTCCTGTGACGGGTTCAATATGCGAGTCGTTTGCCAATCCTCTTGGGAAAACTTTTCCTTAACTGTGATTTAATTAAAAAACCTTTTCCGTGTAGATGACTTGATTTTATGCTAATGTAAATGCTATTTAAACCCTGTAATATAGGGAGTCTTAGGTTAATCGTGGAATCAAGAAAAGTTAATAGAAGATAGTGATTCATCACAAGGAAATCGTGCATGCTGAAACTAATATTCATCTTAACATTCATTCAGAGCATTGTATGAAATCAGAAGTTTGTTTGTACCAAGCTGTTGCAGTTCAAGAAGGAGTTGTTAAGTGAACTTCAAGTGACTTATGAGATAGTTCATTTTGATTAATCCTATAAATTAGAGTAAGAGTTTTGAATGAAATTGCTTCCAATAATTGCTAATAAATAAGTTTTTAATTGCTTGTGATGTGTTAGATCTAAAATAAATGTAATTATTTTTAAAATCCATGTCTGCTTCTTCCACCCAAATTCTATTATACCTGCAATCTTCGGATTGTGAGACATCTACATTTAACTGTTCTTTCTGCTCCTTTTTTAATTAAAAAAAAACCAGTCGTCCAAATTTCGAGACATTAACAAGGTTCCCCATATCCACAATCTGGGCTATAAAGTTCTCTTATAACTTTTATACTGTTTATATATATATATTTAAATGTGGTCGTTAGAAAACCTTCATTTTTTTAGTATTAAGCATGTAAAAACTTCCGCACACACTGGTGTGAGTGTTTATAGAAGGAAAAGTCAACATTAAATTTAAAAAAAACCCTCTTTTATTTCGAAATTATAAATGCGGCTGCAGTAGCCAATTGATCAAGGTATCGGATCATGACTGGCGTGTCATGAGTTCGAGCCCAGTACCACTGAAGACTCACCGTGTAGGGAAGCGATGCAGGTTAAATCTTTCGAGAGCTCAAATGTCCTCCCGTTGGTGTGGTAGTTAGGAGAGGGGGTGGCAGCTCCTGTGTCGTCCTCGTCACTTGACCATGGTTTAAAATTACGAGGTCCGTCGCCAAACGCCCTCCGGTAGCTGAACAGTGCGACGTTAATATTCAATTAATCAACCAATCGAATTTATAAATACAATCGACTCTCGCTAATTTAAACCTTCGATAATACGAACCTCTCGCTAATTCGAAGTATATGCCCCAAGAAAATCTCTTGATATTTCGAACTAAAACAATACGTTTTGGTATACGCAATATTTCGAAGTAAAATCTGCAGCTGGCCAGACTACAACACGATATAATTTGAAGTTATCTTACCTAGCTCTCGACAGTTCGAACACTCACCATCATGTAGTGTCCTGTAGCAAACAGGTTGGACCTTACATATTTTGTGTTGTATTGTCTCTGCGTATGTTCCCTGTAATATATCCCCTTTGATGTCCATTTGTCTGCCAACCGTACTGTATGTTTCCTGGTTCCTCAAGCAAAAACATTGTTTTCCTTCTTCAAGTGGGCAATAAAACGGCCGCACTTGTTGTCAACGTCCATATCTTTCGTTTAACACGTGGCCTTGCTATGCATGTGTTCAGAAAAGATGGTCTGCTACTGTGAGATGCGTAGGATTGTGAATTTTGCGTTTGAGTGAAATGATGATTTATGAATCATCTGTATGACTTATGACATGGGGCACCAAATAGAACATGGGCCGGACTGGACCCTACCTTAAAGAACCAATGGTGTTGAGGACAATGTCGGAGGAAACCGATAACAAATTAAACATATTTTTAAAGATGGTAGCTTTTTTGGTCAAAAATTATATGTACAGTACGTACACTTTTAATAGTTGTTTTTAATATATAAAAATATTTTTTTAGTACAGGACCTTCAACTTCTGTATAATATTTATACGGTATAATACTTACATTTTAAAAATACTTTGAACTGATTTAATTCATATGTACAATTGTTGTTTCATTACATTGTTTCAAATTTAAATGAGTTAGAAAAAAAATTGTCTTTAAGTATTTAGGGAGCTTTCACCTACCCTCTTGATAATTCGAACTCTTTATAATACGAAATTTTTCATTTGTTCATCCAACTTCGAACTATCGAGAGTCAACTGTATTATCAAATTGATTACTAACAATTTTTAATTCAGCTAATAAAGATCATGTTGGTTTAAATGCAAGTACTTCTCCAAGTATTTATTGGAAAATAAATACTGTAAATGGGCTTTATGTTATTAGTGTGTTAAAAGTAATGAACAAAGTTTCAGGAGTAAAATAATGAATTTAATAACCTAAAATATCACAACTTCAAAGAACGGTAAAACAAGACTTTACAAGACAAATACAATTAAACATTTAGAAGAGCAAAGTAAAGTAAGTTTTAGTTTACGTATATAGTCCAAGATTGGATGACGAGGTGGGTGATCCGAACATATTGGGGTCCAGGCACTCTCTGATGTTAAAAGTAGTGGATTTCGAGTTCACACTACTGTGTTATAAATGTGTCCATAGCGTAGCAACATTTACATTACATTCTAGAAAATATAGCGTGTGTTACAGTACTTATCAATAAATGCAAATACTCAACTAGATCTCTTGATCTCAAGCACGGAATGATCAATCCCTTTTTCAGGAACACTGACGATTCAAAAGTAAAACTTTACAATTATCCAACAACACTTTCGTTTGCTGTCTTCTCTCTCCCTGTAACTCAATTTACTTGACTTCAAATTTGCATAATTCACTGTTCCTTTACAGAAATAGTTTCGCAAGTCAAACAACAATGCATGAAAAAAATTTCTTCTTTAGGGTTAGTAGAAGGGCACGAAAAGAACCCGTTTTAAACATTCGGATTTGTTTTAAGATTTGCATGCAATTGTTTTTAATTCTTGAAAAGAGAGACCTTTCATTTAACACGAAAACGCTACTATTCTTAATATCTTATTTAATTCCTTAATTTCTTTTTCAATTAAGGCAGATAACTTTGATGATCTGAATGACGTTGAAGTTGCAAGGAAAATGTTTTTATGTTACAGAGATCACAACTAGTATATATTTTTACATAAAAATGATTCAGACTAATGTAAACTTATTTCATACAGAGATAAAAAAAATAACTGAATTAGAGGCAGAAAGCAATGCAAAAGATGAAGATAATAGCAGTTAAGCCATCAAAGATCTACAAAGCCCGTCTTTAAAAAAAGGGATGGAATTGACTCATGACAATGACATTCAAAGCCATTCAAGAAAATTAAACCATACCATCGCAGTAAATTTACTCATCTTTATGAAATCCTCCAGACGGCTAAACAATTTCATTTGTTATACACATGGTATGTGCATAGCAAATATTTACTATCATTCCATAAAGAAACTTACAGTTTTTCAAATGATTTTACTATTTGTTTCGAAATATTGTTTATTTAATGTAAAACAGTTGACGACTTTGTTTTGAGATCAAATATTGTAGAATATATCACCACAAAATGTGCTAGGTATTAAAAAATGGGAAATCCAACTTTGGAAGTTAGCAGCCTTACTTTATGCATTTACATTTATTTAAAAATTATTTTCTTGCTTTTTGAACAATGTGTCGTGTGTATTGAAAAATATTAAGGAAAGTTTACTTTTTTAAATGTACCGCAAAATACAGCCGGACCCGATTTAACCAATTCATCAAGATTGAACAGTTTATTCGTAATGTCGGGGTCCAAATATTTTTTGCACTTACTTTTTTGAAATTCTGTAATAATCATCTGCACAACAAATATCATTTTTAGAAATTACGCACTTTTTATGCAACATCAAAAAATACTATTAGTGAATTATTATACGCACCAGGTAATTAGAATTTTTAAGATAATGACTAATAGTTGTTTGCCAATCTTTATTTTTCGACTTTATGTAGAGAAGAAAATACAGCGTCCTTTACATCCTTCTGTATAAGGCATGTAATCATAGTTTCCAAACAGTGTAAAGAATTAGAAAATGCAACAGTTTTGATAGTAGTTTCATTCTCAATTTCTGTATAAAAATTACTACGCATTTGTTAACGACAATCTACCATGCTTACGAGTACACATTTTTAAAAACAAAATTTTCTACCAAACCGTACGTATTATAAACCTTACTTCTCTCAAGAAAGAGAGCAAATGGTAAAATATTTTAAGATATCCCCAGCATTGTGGGGTAGAATGAAATGAAGGAATTCCTGATGCTATTGAAAATTCACGCGTTAGGTTTTACTCATGAGACATCTATGTCTATAAAGTCGAAAACTATTGTTTGTACCTTTCAAAATTTGTTACTCAGAAGAATTTTTTGTTTTGTTTCGTGCATGAAATCCATTTTTTTTTTCTAATTTAAACTTGTAAAAAATAGTTTTTTTTCGGTTGTAGAAATAATTTGTTAAATTGGGGTTTTTGGCTTCCTTTTCATCGGGGAAAAGAAAAAAATGGTTAAATCGAGAAACTCATTAAATAGGGGTTCGTTTAGGTATCCAACTACTTGCGATAACTTTTTCCTAAAAAATGGATGCATGGTTTTTATTTTTTTTTGTTGTTGTTGTTGTTTTTAGATTTGCTTAGTACATTTTAAAAACAGCATGCGAAAATTAAGAAGAGAAAAAAATTAGTAATACTAAAATGCAAAAAAATGGGTAAGAATTTACAAAACAATAACATAAACGCTGCCCATTCTGTACCAAAACTTTATGAACAAATTTTCAATTTTCAATTTTATTGTATTGCTATGTTATTCGTTTTGGAAACGAATTTCAGAATAAGAGATATATTTTAATTTTTACAAAAACTAGAGCACTTTCTCTTAGTTATTATATGACATTGCGTCAAAAAGTGTAAGTATATTCACATAAGGGACAGTAAATTTTGTAATAAAACAGTGATGATAAATCTGAAGGTTAAAACACTTCTATTATTATGCAGAGAATACACAAAAGGTTTCAGTTAATAATTTTCAAAAAATTTTAAGAATGTTTTTTCTTTTTAAAAAAAAAACACTTTTCGATTAAAACGTGTTTTAAAGTATGACATCTTGCTTAAAGTAATGGCATCTGCTTATACTAAAACACTTGTAGTTTTGTTCTAGTGAACGAGAATTAATAAACTTGATATTTTAACAAAGCTAATAAAATGGTCTATGAAATAAAATCATAAAACAAATTTGTCAATTTAGGCCAAAATTCACAATTTTAGGGAAGTCGGATACCTTAAGATATCCCTGGCATTGTGGAGAGGGATAAGTTAAGGATTTCCTATCCTATTCAAAACTCAAGCAGAAGATTTCCCTCGTGACGTATCTACACCTGTAAAGTCGAAAATAATAGGTTGTACCTTTCGCCGTCAAAATATGTTACTCAGAAGAAAATTATTTTTCTTTTTCGAGCAAGAAATCTAATTTTTTCATAATCTTAACTTATATAAAAAAAAAGTTCTTTTTGTTGAGGTTGTTGAAAAATTTATTAATTTATTGTTTATTATTCGTTCAATAGGGGTTTTAGCTTTCCTTTTAAGCGGGGAAAAGAAAACAATTGTTTAATAGCAAAATTCGTTAAATCGAAGTCAGACTTCTTAAAAAAAATTTTAATTTAGTAGCGCGTACAACAGAGTAGAAATGATCCCTGTGTTAAAACACAGTAAATTTTAATTTTAATTATTAAATATTTAAACAGGCATTTAAATCCTACCATCCTGAATATAACTTTAAACTTAATGATCAAAAATATTCAAGCTTACTACTAGGCAACACATATCACGTTAGCCATGACTGATATGTATGAAATATTGTGAGATTTTATTAATAGTCGTCGCTATCAATTTTTGGTCGATTACATTGGAAGAGTCCACTCCATTAGTCGGGACATGTTTTCCATTTATCTCCTGGATTTCTATAGTAGGACTTTTATGCCTCAGAAAAACAGAGTTTCCTGTCTTTTCTCCTTACTATCGCATTCATGTGATTTTGTGTCCTTTGAGAATTGGATAAAAAATATAGGATTTATTTTTATATGTTCACTGTTCCGTATTTCTACTTTTTCAGAGGTGAGATTTAATTTTAATAATTTAAAATTGTAGGTATTTTTTAAATTAAATAGTGTATCAAAAATATTTGGTTAATTATAAAAATATAAATGTCAAATGTCAGTACTGAATGTTTTTTTTTCCCTAATGGGACTGCGTATTGGTATTTTTTACCTTTGCTAACCTAGTTCATTCCCCAAGTGCTGGTATCAATTTTTAGTACGGCACCGTATAGGAGACACCAATTGTCACAAGTAATTCTGACACCCAGTTTCCTCCCCAGATGGAGGCACTTGAGCTCTGAAGATGCGAAATGGAACTTAGGAATTTAATTTTGCCGAGAGCACCCAAGCCAAACGGGTACTTCAAGGGATTTTTTACATGTCGCATAATCATACGACAGGGCTGCTGTCAATTTTCTGCATCATGAAAATCAATTGACTTGGGTCAGGTCGAACCCGCAACCTTGGGTGCAGAAGGCCAGCGACAAACCAACTACGCCCCCCCCAGTCGGCTCAGTACTGAATGTAATTTTAATTGCCCATCCGGAATAGTGGCTAGCGACGTGCCGTTTGGCCTGAGTGTGAAACCCGGAGAAGACAAAGATGTTTGTTAATGTATAGTACCCCTTTCCGGCATGGAGGTACTCTAAATAGCAGTCATACCGCGTGTCCTTTTGTGAGGTTGATGGAAGGGGAAGAGAGGTCGGATGCCCCTGACCCCTCCCCCAGAATGTTCTTCCTCCAAACAGGGGTGGAACCGAGCTAAGCCATAATGTTTCCTGTAGGGTGTCCAATGATAGGCATACATCTAGAAATCCAACCAGTCTCAGGTTTTGGCAAAATTCCTTCATTTCCTTTGGGAAGAACAAGACAACAAGAACATCAATATAATTTTAATAGTTAAAAATAAATACTTTACCTTCTTAAGTTTAGCTCCCTTGTTCCGGCACTGTAGCACATACAAAAATTATTTATATATAAATTAATTCACATACTATTAAAAAATAGTTAGACTTTTCAATTATACGAGCAATCGTTTTCATTAAAGAGCATTATATATCATCATGATAATTTTAATCCCATAAATAGTTTATTGATAAAATTTATAACAAGAATTGTATGATTTTTATAAGGCAAGGGTGTAAATGAAAAAGATCCAAATTCTGATGGTTCTATACGCGTCTTTCCACTAGCTCTCTTGGGAAACCTTTGGGCTATCATTCACAACAACCCTTTTGGAAGAAGAAAGCGTGATATGCATATTAGGTCAGTTATATATAGTGTAGAATTTCTAGCTAGTGAGTTAGATAGAGGAGACTAGATGAATAGACGGAGTTGCCTGGATATTGAGAAGCTGACACTAAAGAAAGATATCTACCAATCAGATATTAGTTACACTGGTAGCGCGTTTAGGACTTAAATAATTGAAGATATTTAAGTAACGATTGTTTACCATAGCTATATTCTAAATCAAATATTGAAGTAGTGGATGAATCCATAAAATGTGGATCAATTTATATATATATAATAGAAGTCTTCTCAGAATTCGCGTCTCTCGTAGCAAAATCCCCTATTGCTCTTAATTGGAACATCTTATCATTTTTGATTACTTGAATTGTGTCTGTTGGTATTTAGTGTGCTGAATAAATAGTTAAAAGCTATTATGGAGAAACGGCCTTCACTTCCTCCCACACCTCTAGCCGGGTCCGAGAGTAGGTCAAGATTGTTACAAAATATTAAAAATGTTTTTATAAAAACTTTATTTCAATAAATGTTGCGATAAATAGGTCACCGGCACTTTTTTCCCCTCAAATTGAACTGTGACCATCCTGAATAAAATGTATCTAGCTAAAATCTTTTCATATTTTCCCAAAATTGTTTATTTCAGGATATGTTCTTTAAATTTTTGTCACTAAAAGTATTAGTTTTGAATATATGCTGTTAAATACAAAATCAAATATTATTTTAAGTTCTCCAAAATTTTTAATTTAAAATAACATATTCTGTAAAAAGAATTATCACCTTAATACCTCTTTAATAAATTTTAATTTAAGGAATAAAAAAGACAAAGCAAATAAATAAATAAATTTATGAAAGTTATTAATGATTAAAAAAGTACCGTAAGTGTATCTATCATAAGCAAAAAGAAATTCTTCAAAACAAACTATTATTCCGCAATTTAGTATCTTTTTCTTTTTAAGAGCTTAAGTACTTTTTAATAGTTCTTCTTTTCAAGACTACAGGGACTTTTTCTCCAAGCTGATTTTTTTAGTATCCAAAATTTTCCTTGTGATTTAAGCTATAGTTGAAAGATAGAATGTTTCAAAACAATAGGTTATATAATGTAATTCAATGTTTTAATAATGTGGTCACAAATATTTTGAACATTTACTTGAAAGCTTCACTGACAAATGTATTTTATATATACTTAAAAGAAATCTAGTAAAAAAAAAGGCCGATATTTCCGGTGGCTAAAGCATTAACAGAAATTATTTTTAATGAATAAATTAATGTATCATTTTATTTATATTTAAATATGATTAGGAATTTGATAAAATACATTAGAGTGTAGCGATACCATCTATATTAGCCAGTAACAAACTCCTCACCATAGTGATCATCTTGGTGTAGTGGTTAAGTTACTCGGTTTTGGACCCAAAGGTCCCGGGTTCTGTACTACCGGATAGGCGCGCCACTTCATTGGTGACCCTGTCTGAACTTCAGAATAAGGCAACCTTCTGAACTGTCGTGGCGCCATCTATTCCCCGAAAATGCAATTTTCAAACCGTCACATGGTGACGCAACCCTCAAGCCGTCACGCACGAATGACGCACCAGCAAAGCCGTCACAACTAGTGACGCAGCAGCAGTTAACACGCTCCATATAACAACTACATCGTTCGTTCTCCTAACCACCAACTCACTGGTAGGAGAGTGTGTAGCGATACCATCTATATTAGCCAGTAGCAAACTCCGCACCATAGTGATCATCTTGGTGTAGTGGTTAAGGTACTCGGTTTTGGACAAAAGGTCCCGGGTTCTGTGCTTACCGGATAGGCGCGCCACTTCAAGAGTTTGGATTCTGAGTCATCAGTAGTAATATTCATACATGTATAGAATCAGAAACATTTCTCCCAAAAATTATCGTGCTGCAATAAATTTATTACGTTCTATCGCAACAATGTGAACGTTCAAGATAACTCGCCAAACTGGCAACCCCAATATAGTATGCGACGCACACGCTGAATTGGCAATTTCGTTTCATTTTCACGCTGAATTGGCATTCGTCAATACGGTTGTGATAGTACATAATTGCAAGCTCTTGGAGGAAACTATTGCGATGGTTTCCAGGACTGGAATCATTGCATGAGAAGTAAGGTGTTATCTCGCCCGAACAATTGTATACATTTAACGGAATCTAATACTTAATTTTCGGAAAGCCGCAAAAGTTAAAAGTTCATCAAAATCTGAGGATTTTATCAATAAAGTGTTGGGTGATGCAGCTTCAGTGATGAATTTAACTAAAGAGGAGCATCAATAACGAGTTTTGCGAGGAAAAAAGACGAAATATAAGTGAATTTTAGTTTTAAAATTTGAGCAGTGAGTATGAACTGTTGTATACATTTGTGGGGGAGGGGTTCTAACCGGCGCCCCTCTCTCTCTCTGCCCAGTGTGTCTCTAGGTGTGGGGGGAAACAAAGCATCACCAACAAACTCCATAATAACAATTAGATTTATTCAGACTTTAAACACACACATAAACAATCAAAAGTGGAAATATAAGAAGAAACCTAGGAGTGATATCTAAAGCGTCGATTATTCCTAATATTCAACTCTAAGTAAACCCGACTATCAGAAATAGATAAGGAGAACAAGCACTAATGAACCGATAGCCGATTCTGATTGTACTATCTTCAATCTAATAATTTAATCTCAGCAATTACTTTCTTAACGCGCGTTAGGTTTGTGAAGTAAATACTTCAGTTTTCACACTTACTTAACAGCTTCATGGCTCCTTCTCTCTCACATCTACAAAACCTAGACTTTATATAGTCAATCTAATTTACATATATCTCGTGTTCTTCTTGAAAGGCTGTGAATTAATGTAAATCCTAGCCCCAAAGTAAACGCTAGCCCCCTATTATTGATTTTATTTAAAAATAAATTGTTTTTAAGTTTTTTTAAATTTTGATGTATATTCGGGAATCCCGGGAACGACAATTACATTCCCGGGATTTCCCGGACATTCCCGGGAATGGAAAAATCCGGGAAATCAGAAACCTTAGTTTATACTAATCTCTATCCAATGGACTAATCGTCATTTAGCAATCTTTGATCATTCAACAATTGCTCGTCGACTATCTCCTTTAACTAACTTCATTTATTTAAAAGTCAAGGCTTAAAAAGAATCTTCATTTAAATAACTCAAGTCTTCTTCGACGGGAGAAAGTTTCAATAGAACAACAGTTAAATAAATAAATTCATCACTAGAGAATTAGTGATTCATGAATAGACCCGTTACAAAGTCAACTCGATAGATTTGAAAATATTAATACAATGATTCTCAAACTGTGAGGCACACCTCGTAGGAGGAGATATAATCCTAAATGGGAATATCAAAAAGTCAAAAACAAAAGATTATTTTTAAAAAAAATATTTATTTACTGAACGATAGCAAAAAAACAAAATATATATACATTCTTCTGTATAAAAAAATAAAATTAAAATTTATACTGATATAACATATTTTTATATTTTGAAAGGTAACATAATAATGTAATAGTAACGTAACAAGTTATAACTAACATAATAGTTATAGTATAATATAATAGTCACGTGATAGTTTTATAATATTTCTTCAAATTAACTTACTTAAAATATCTATTTCTTAAAAAAAGAATTCATTCTACTTGTGATAATTTGTACGGTTCATAATTAAGATGGTGTAATAGCTTTAGCATCAAAGTACACTATTATTGATTTCAAAGTAAATTTTTATTTTATAGGGGTAGGTGAATTGTGAGTCACAAATATTTAAAGTTTGTGAGAAGCACTGTATTAATAATTTATTAAATGCTCGTAAATGAAAATTACAAAAAATTAAATTTTTCCCAGTTAGTTTTTTTACCTTATAATCTACAAACTACAACATAATTATATTAGTGTGATGTGGAATCAGGTGGTAGCTCAGGTGTAGATCTTATCACTTAACCATGATTCAAAATTACAAGATCCGTCTCGAAAATCCCTCGAGTAACTGAATATTTCGAAGTTAATATTTACTTACTCACTCACTCGCAACATAAGTATTATGTTTTACCAATGTTCTTTTCATAAATAAGATTTTCAAAATTTCCTTCACTATATGATAATAATTTCAGACAGAAATAAAAATTAATTCAGTTCTATAAATTTCTTCTAAAAATCAGGGAAAATAAATCCCTAAATTCCTGGTAAATTACATTACTTGTCGACTTACGTTAGAAGTTCAAGCAACAAAAATTCTATTAGTACTTACATAATTTTCAATTACGGTCAAATGAAAAGGATAATATCAGTGTATCAACACTCCACATATTTCTACCCCTTCCAAACATTAGGTCTTTGAAACTTAAGGTATCCAACTACCCTAAAATTGTGATTTTTTCCAATAGACAATTCTTTTTTAAGATTTTATTTTATAGGCAATCTTGTTAGCTTTACAAAAATACCGTTTATTATTTTCCGTTCACTAGAACAAAAGCTATAACCGTTTTAGTAAAAGCACGTGTCATTACTTTGAGCAAGATATGACTTACTTTAAAAAGCGTTTTAATCGAAATATGTTTTTTTGAAAATGCTCAAACGAGGACAGAGATTGCTCAAAAAGTTTTGAAAATAATTAACTGAAACTTTTGTGTATGTTCTGTATAATAGTAGAAGTGTTTCAATCTTCAGATTTATTAATCGCTGTTTTTTTACCAAATGTATTGTTCCTTATGTGAATATAATCCCTGTTTTTTTCAGCAGTTTCATATAACAACTGAGAAAAAGTGTACTAGCTTCGGTAAAAATTAAAATATCTCTTATCCCGAAGGTCATTTAAAATGAATAACATAGCAACACATCTAAATTGAAAAATTGAAAATTGGTTTATAAACTTTTGGTACAGAATGGGCCACGATTATGGTATTTTTTGTCAATTTTTCCCCCATTTTAGTAACAAAAATTTCTTTTTTTCTGTTCTGAATTTTTGCATATTTTCTAAAATGTACTAAAAAAATCTAAAAACTACAAAAAATTCCCATATCTCTATTTTTAAAAAAAGTGGTCGCAACTTGTCGGATACCTTAAGAAAATTATCTTCCTCCTCTATTTGCTGAATAAGTTTTTAACGGTACCAAGATTTGAAACAACACCTTGATAGAAATAAAACTGTGGCAATAAGTTCGCAATTCTGTTCTCTCAGCTAACGCAGCTGTTTCATGTTGCTTTCCTGGATACCGATTTTCCTGGAGCTTATCAGATTATCCCGATCTAAAGGATTATTCCGGATCTTCTTTTTAAGAACTCAGTAAAGTGCTTTATAAGAACATGTTTTCTTTATTTTTCTTAATCCTTCTTTTGGGAAATAAACCTTTAAAACTTGCTACTTGGTTACAACGATATTTTTATCTGTTTTTTTAAACAATATGGAAGCTGTTCTTTTTTTTATTACAAATTAATAATAACATTCATTTAATTTTCCTGTGAGAGCATTATTATTGTTTTTATTATCTCTAAAGAATCAAATTACTCGAACATTGGCCTTTCTTCAGTGTGTAGGTAGAAACATTTATATCAAAGTAAACCAACAAATTAATGTGAGACAATATCAAAAATACTATTAAAACGACGTCTTGATCTGATTGTCCTCAGAAATTATGTTTCAGTTAGACCAGAATAGTAAGATGAAGTTATAAAATCATAACAAATAAAAGAGTTACTAGCAAATTTCAAATAATTTTTATTTTTTTATAGTGTGTTAATTACATTTGTTGTACCCCCTAAAAAAAGAACATATAACTTTTCTTTAAAAAGAGATGGTAACAAATTTTCATCCATTATTGATATATATATGCTCTTTAAAGTTATTATTTTTATTAAGAGTTACTTCCATCAAACCAATTATTTCTAAGAGGGATGGTTTTCTAAACAATCCATATACAATTATTTTGATTTTTATACAATTTTTGTCAAAATGATAAATTGCAGTGAAATTGCAAAATTAGTTTTATTTATTTGATATTCTCATTTCTCCTTAAATCATTAAACAATAAATGTGAAACGAAAAACATTAAAAGATAAAGGAAAAATATATTTTGGAGAAACCTGTGGTTTTCTTTGAAAAAGTAATTAATTTAATGACCAAATGAAAAAAAATGAGGGTTTTACTATCCTTTTAAAAACTTTTAAATATACATCACGTATTAATTAACATTTTTTCCAAAATGTATATTTTTCAATTCGTCTCATTTAAGAAGCATATTAAGTATACTTAAAAAAAACATTTTATTCCCTACCAAAATTGCCTTTTGAAGTAAGTTCAATATTTTACTTAATTTCTCTGAAATAAATTACTTTTTTCTTTGATAATGATGTTCTAGCAATCAATCAAGTTTTTCCCTACTTTTCCCTCATAATAGAAATCGTTATACTCAGGAAATAATGAATGGCAATGTTATTAATTTAACCTTCAAGAATATTGCCGGAAACTATAAGAGTTTTTCTCTTTTCTACCTAACTATGCTTCCGCAATAAATGTGGTGCACGAAAAAAAATTAAACTAATATTTCTTGCTCACATTCTGCCGTTAGAGAACTTTACGAGTTTTATTTTTTGGTCCATGTTCAGTAACCTTCTTTATAAATTCACGAAACAATATTATGACTAATTGACATGTTTCCAATTAGGGAAAATTTCTAATTTGCAAGCAAATGCCAGTAATTTTATGTCATATAACTCTATTTTATATTTCCGATGGAAAAAACATAATGGTGAAACAATAGAAGCTTACAATCTTTGAATATGATTATTGCAGTATTATTAAATTACACATCACCCAAAATTAATCTGTCCTCAGTTTCTACACCTAAAATTACGTTCCTAGAGCACAACAAGTAATATAAAAGTCAAATCCTTTTAAAAAGGTAGTCCTACTTGGAAGTCAATTCCCCCTTTAAAGTCAATTCCTACTTG
>BMAO01037875.1:0-78967 GCA_019973975.1 Trichonephila clavata
GTAATATATATATTAGGCGTACAACTTTGCTTCCGCCGTTTTTTTCGAAATTCGAGGCTTTATTGTAAAAAACTGGTTATACATTTATGATTCAAAATATTGTCCATCGCTGGCCACTACTTTCTCCCATCTTTCGGCAGCGTACGAATCCCGCGTTGAAAAACTGGTCATCTTTTGAAGCATCCACGAATCGATCAATTTTTGCTTCTTCATAAGACCGGAAGTGCTGCTCAGCCAGGCCGCGTGCCATTAATCGAAACAAGTGATAATCCGAGGAGCAACTTCTGGAGAACACGGCGGGTGGGGTAGGACTTCCATTTCAACGTTTCCAAGTATGTCTTGCCACTTTCGCAACACGGGGTCGAGCATTGTCATGCTGTAAAATCACTTTATCATGTCTCTCTTTGTATTGCGGCCGTTTGTCTTTCAATGCTCGTTAATGCGTTCGATAACGATTGCCTGCGATTGTTTCAGTCGGTTTTAACAACTCATAATACACTACGCCGAGCTGGTCCCACGAATACCGAGCTTGACGCTTGGAACGTGAATATTTGGTTTGGCCGTCGACGTGGAAGCATGGCCGGGATATCCCATGATTTTCTGAGCTTGGATTATCGTAATGAACCCATTTTTCATCCCAGTCAAAATGCGATGCAGAAATCCCTTCCTTTGCCTTGCAAGCAGCTGTTCACAAGCAAACAAACGCCGTTCAACATCTCTCGGCTTCAACTCGTACTGCACCCAATTTCCTTGTTCTGAATCATTCCATGACTTTCAGGCCTTGTGAAATGGCTTGTTGCGTCACTCTTAATGATCCTGCCAATTCTTGTTGCGTTTGACACGAGTCTTGATCAAGTAATGCCTCCAATTTTGCATCTTCGAAAACCTTCTCTCTTCCACCGCCATGCTGGTTTTCGACGTCAAAATCACCGTTCTGAAGCGTTGAAACCACTCTGGGCACATTCTTTCACTAATAGGCCTCACCATAGGTATCTGAGAGCATTCTATGAGCCTCACCGCAGATTTCTTCATATCAAAGCAGAAAATTAAACCTCCCGCAAATGACGAGAATTTGGCTCGTAAGCTGACATGTTTAATCGAGAATAACTTTATGAGCCGAAACAATCGACTAATATTTCGATGGCGTTATGTTTACAAATACCTAAGCTTATTGTGGCTATCTACGATCTATTATTTCGACTACCACTTACCACTACACCATCTATTACAAAACGGCGGAGCAAAGTTGTACACCTAATATATATATATATATATATATATATATCTTGTTCAAATTTTCATCCTTAATAAAATACTTTTTGCTCAAACACTCAAGTTCAAAAACATTTTTTTAACTTGTATTCACTTGATATGAATACAGTTTTTTTCAAATATTAATTTATTAATGCTTGAATAATTAATGAATAAATAGTAGCAAACAAAAATAATAGTCCAACACCATACATAAAAAGAAAAACCGCTCGTTCTGTCCCTGTAGCGCAATGGATAACGCCTTTGACTTTACTAATCCAAACGTCGTGTGTTTGAATCCCACCTGGGATGGCCTATTTCTGAGAATGTGATTTCTTTTTCTGTACTATTATAGGAATAATTAAATATAATTAATGA
Source organism: Trichonephila clavata (assembly GCA_019973975.1). Lineage (NCBI taxonomy): Eukaryota > Metazoa > Arthropoda > Arachnida > Araneae > Nephilidae > Trichonephila > Trichonephila clavata. The sequence goes on from BMAO01037875.1 coordinate 1,630, forward strand.
ATAAATGGTAACAAACAAAATAATAGTCCAACACCATATATAGAAAGGAAAATGGAAAATTTATAACATTAAAGTAATTTACTGAAAGTTACTCTCAGTCAATCGCAGAATTACACGAAAATATTAAAAGCTTTAAATTCATATGTTTTTAAAAAATAATTGGGTTTTTTTTTTTTCAGTTGTGGAAAGAACTTTTACATTATTGAAAAATTATGAAAGAAATCATCCTGAAAGCTTGAAAATAGTTTACGTTATAAATGGTACGTTTTACCACTTCTCTAATTTTTATCTATTTGTAGAGTTGATTTTAAATAATACTATGCGAGTGGCATTATTTATAATTCTTTTCTGTAGGTAAATACATAAAGATTCTTGGAACTAATTTGTGACTATTATGAATATTAAAACCATTTTAACTCCATAGTATGTAAAAAAATTATTTGCTTTTTAATTAACTGTATAAACTTTAAAAAAATCTTTTCATACCTGTATTTTATTTGTGTAACACTAATTAAAATTAAAATACCAAGAAAAGAGCAACTTTTTAATCGTTTCTGTTACACCTGTTTGCCTCTCGGTACCTAAAGAGTAATATATTAAATTTAATTACTATGCTGCTCAAATTTATTTTAATAAACATGCTGTATGCTTTTAATTTAAGTATATTTCAGTATTAATTACTGAAATTAATTACAGATATTTTTCACCCATCTATCTGACATATGTAACTTCTATGTCTTATTTTTAAAATGAAGAAAAATGGGGGGAAATATGAGTTGAAATTTATTATCTTTTCGAAGAAAAAAAATTGAATGAACTTTAGTTTCATAACATACCAAATCAAATTCATAGAAATTTTAATGAATGAACACACAACTTTTGCGCCATTCACTAATTGTTAATCTCTTGAAATTACTATATATTTGTACGATTGTCAAAAATACGAAAAAAGGGGACATCCATATTAATTATTACAAGTCTTGTGTGTCAAAGCTAGACAAATCTGATCTCAAACTTTTAATTACTCAAAGAGAGCTAAATTATGAAGGTAATGGTTTGTTTAATTCTCAGTGTAAAGTTACTTCTAAAACAGAATTTCCACATAATCGAGATGGTGTTATTTTCCCTTTTATCTGATTTCTCAGCTTAAAGTTAGCTTTCTTCGTAAGATTCGTAAGTTAAAAGGTTTTAAAATTGGATCTTCTGATATTAATTGAGTGTATCAAATATTTTATTACATAAAATTTTTGTACTGAACATTTTACAAAGATATTTACACAAACAGATAGCTATTTTTTCCCAATTCTAAGAATATGAAAATGTATTATATAGTATTTAAAATATAAATTATAGAAAACGGCTTCACACAAAGTGAATAGTAATGCACAAAATTTTAAATATTTAGATCGATCACGCACAAAATCCTTAAAATTGCACACATAATCATCTCAATTAATTCAGAAAATATTTCAAGAAGTTAACAAAATTTTTCTTTTTTTTTACATTAAAGGGCCGTGTACCATTTTGCATCTGTTAGCTAACGATCCATTTATCGTATGGTATTCGAAAACGGGGAAATGTGAGTCATTTACGCAAAACATTATCTAGTACATGTTCTCCTAATAGGATTTCCCGAATATCTCAGAAACTAATGATTGGATTGGATTGAATTCGAAACATACAACTAAATATATGCTACTATTCGAAACATATACTAAGGATGTGGTGTGTGTGTGTGTGTGTGTGTGTGTGTGTGTGTGTGTGTGTGTGTGTGTGTGTGTGTGTGTGTGTGTGTGTGTGTGTGTGTGTGTGTGTGTGTGTGGAGCTATGTATTATGTATATATATATTGTTCAGTGTGCTGTCATTATTTTTATATACTTATTATTTTATGTATTATACATATGGCATATATACTATAATGTTCCCTTTGAACTTCAAATGAGAGATTAAATCATGATAAAATGGAGCAGAAAGAGTTATCAGTTTTACATTTCATATTCCTAAAAATTTTATAGTATATATGAATTGCGAAGAAGGCAGACTTTTATTTGTTTTTTAATGAATTTTGTAATATTACGAATGAAATTATGTTATCTTTTATTTTTCAGCTCCTTCGTTCTTCAACTTCATTCATAACTGGTTGAAAACTGTTCTTCCTGAAAGTATAATATCAAAATTGTGCTTATTGTCTAAAGGTACTTAAAAAATATATTTCTAATGGATCATAGGTTCAAAATTTTACTTGCAATAAACATTGTTTATTTTTACAATAATTTGTTTATTCTAGAATTTAAGATTTTTTAAAAATAAAAAGGCAATTATATTCATTATATAAACCATCTTTTATAATACACAATTTAAGCTTACAGCAATTAGTGCATGTAAACATAAGAAAAAAAATCATTGATTCTTTGTTTTTAGAGGAATGTCCCGCTTTGCTTGGTAAACATATTGACCTGTCAATTTTACCTGCGTCTGTTGGGGGTACAATGGTAGACGTAAATGGCGATCCTAACTGTCCGTCATTGGTAAGGTTTATTTTAGATGTATATATATATTCCTGGAAATATATATTTTTTTCTATAATTTTTTAGAAATGTGTTCCCTCCAGTTTTCTGTATTTAGCCGAATTTCATTTATTTTTTCTTATGAGATTCTTTTATGTTTTGGGTAATCATAGTGGAATTATTTTCTCTTATTTAATTTGATTTCTATCGAAACATTATTATCTTTCATGTGACTTACATTAAATAATTCTTTGCTCATATTTTATCATTTTAGCTTTATATGCTATCATTTTTTTATATATTCTTCACAATGCTATGTAACTTCTGTGTTGATTTAAGTTTATATTCCTCCTTATATGATCCTAGAGATTCTATATTTCAGAACACTTCATTTCAGAAATTCTTATTATAGTGAAAGTTGTGAATTTATTTTTGTGGATATCAAATACTTCAAAGCAGCTAATTATTTTTTTCGTTTTTCTTATAGTATAAAATGCCTCTGAATATTCCAGTTCCGGAAAGTCTTATGCTATATAATCAGTTTTGTGTGCTTGACAATGATCCTAATGCTATGAAAACTACTGTGGAATGTGGAGCTTTATTTAAAGTGCCATGCATTGTATCAGAACCAAATTCAAATTTACAATGGGACTATCAAACATTGAACTTTGATATATGTTTTGGACTAAGTTTTAGGAAGGATGAAATTTCTGAAAGCAAACCAATAATGACTCCACGTAGAGTTGAGAGTCACAGAATTCCAGAATCTGGAAATTTCTTTTGCGAAGAAACAGGAATATGTAAGTACACATAAGTCACAAATCATAAAAGTATTCATGCATAGAAGGCGGAAGAAAACAATTAAAAATGTCAGATATTGACAGCATTTTAAAAATCGACAAAATACGTCATAACCAAATGTTGTTTTTTTCGAACACGTTGAAAATGACCAAATTTGGTCAAGACAGATATTGTTTTTTATTTTATTGAATAAAGCTATCTTTTGGCTTTACAAAACATATTTTTTTTGTTTCTACGCTACCTAGAGGCCAAGTTATAATCAATTTTATAAAGTTAGAAAAACTAGAAGTGGGTCTTTGATCTACCCCAATTGGACATTTAAATTGTTGAAATACTATCATGGCGAGTCTGATAACTCAAAATGTTACAATGTTGAAAACTTTTTAAACCTGTTATTTATATTATTTTCTAGAGAAGGTACTCTAAAATATTTCTTATTGTATGAATACTTTTTGAGTTATGGCTTGTTATTTAAATAATGGTCTTATAAAAAGAATGTCACATTTCTTATACTGTTTACTCAAATCAGCTCTAAAATTTTCAAATTTTAATAAAACATTAAAATTTTAGTACGTTTTCCAGATAAATGCATCTAATTTGCTTTAATAATACTGCTGATATGTTTATTACTTTTTTCTCTAATTGCTTTGAATTTTTTCTATTATATTGCTAAAATTTCACTTATAATTGTGTAAAATTTAGGTAATTTATTTTAAATATTATCAGTTAAATATTAGTATTTATTGGTATTGAGTCCTAAAAAAGCATTTATAATGTTTTCATATGCTATTTTGTGTTAAAAATTACTCCGAACATGTTCGGATACCTTTAGTAATATAACTGATCTCAAAATTTCTTAGTTATCTATACATGAGATTGCTTTTTGCCACACACACTCTAGCCTTTTTTCTTCCATTTATATATTTTTAGACTAGAATTTTTATATATATAGTCATACTATTAGTTTTTTTGTCCATGCTCTTATGTTTCTTTGGCTGTTGTTGGCATGTGTTTCATACCAGGATACATACGAAAGACGAGAAATAGTCGAACAAAAACATACAACACAATCACAGAAGAATATAGACTTTTATTAAAAACCATTTCAAGTGAAAGTCCGACTACTTTTCCCGAAGATACAGCCATGCCTTATCCGGAATTCAAACCCGAGCCCACTCGATTACAAGCCGAGTGTTATATCTACTATACTGGGTGAGGGGCTGTCTCTTTGGTGATAGATATGTATACAATTGATTTGAGAAATCTCGATTCGGGTTTTTTTATTCATCCAAAGAATCTCATTTTAATCTTTGGTACCCGATCGCAGCTTATAATTGTAAAATGTGAATCCAATTAGTGGTGCATAACTCTGATGTGTTGTTAACCCGATTAATTAAACTTCTTTCGTTCCTTTATTCAGAAGAATACTGAATATACGTCTTCACTCTATCATTTAAAACAGTTTTCTATTTAATAAAACTACGTTTCATGAAAGGGGAAAGTCACTGAAAGTTCTTTGCTGCAAAATGGATGGATTGGCGGTATTTTAATTTTGTAAATAGATTCCAGAAATTTAAGTGGATGATATTTAATTTTGAATACTCTCAATTATTTTCCAAAGAATGTCTTATCATACGTTTTATTCTTTTGTTACAGCTTATCTCTCTCTATATAAAAATAGTTTTTCGTGATGCTGTAATAAATTTATTTATACATAAGGTATAATTAGTAAAAATGGATCACAAAAAGTTGAATTTTACTGAAGATATTTGAGAGAAGAAAAGAACGATTTGCCTAGAGGTCCCCCTACCCCTTTCTTTAATTTCTCGAAAAATCTGCTTACGTCATATAGATCGGGTGTTATATAGATTTCTCCAAAAATTTCCAGGAGCATCCATATGGACACCGTCGCCAAAAATGATAGCAACTTGGCTGTATCGCAAATATTTCGCCAAGTTTCCATTTGAACGCTATTTTTCTGTAAGGAACGGCGTTGCTTGCGAACATTACAGCTTTTATCATAAAATAAACAGAAGAGAAAGTAATGTTAACGTATTAAGCAGCCTGTATAAACTATTTACACTATTTTAAGATGAAACAATAATTACACCAGAAAACAAAACATTAATTTTTAAAAGAGGACTTACAATATATTGAAAAAAAATAGAATTACATAATGCATGTAAATTACAGTTTTACAATTTGAACAATGAGTATGCTGCATAATTTGTACAATGGGATTGGTCTGCCGTTAGGTGGACAGGGGGTCACCCCCCCCCCTCAGTCTTTAATGATTAAAATAAATGTTTGAAGCTGAAATAAGAATGAAGCTCACTTTTGTGGAAGCTAACATGGGATTTGTCCTGATTATAGTGCATAATAGTTCAACACTCATCTGGGTTCATCTTTCAAAGAAAAATCACTCAAGCAAAATTTTACAAGCCATCTTTGGCATGTTCGAGCTGTTACTGCTTCATCTCTAAACATATCACACAAGTTTTTTTTGCCTGCATCGCGTTATTCCCTTTTTGGAACTCAAACAACATTCAATGTCTAAAAAGCGGACTTTTTCTTCACTTATGTTAGCAATTGTACATGTTTAAAAAACTGATTAAAAGGCGAAAAATGTGTATAAATCATCAATAGTATACTAATCTAACTGTTTGAATAGGTTTCAGTTGGATCTGAATTCTAGCTAAGGATCAACAACGGACAAAAGTGCCCGTGTTCAAAAACAACACAGCCTTATACCCAATACATTGTATTGTTTTTTACAGATTTAACTATTTTTATGCATGTTTAAATCAATGTATGTGTGCTTATGTTTTTTATTGAACTAAAAGAATTAATCATATTTCCTTATTCGCTATTTATATATATATTTATATGGGTTTATATTCCAGATGAACTGATATTTGATAATACATACAGCTGGTTCACTAAGAAGGATCTTGTTTACAAAGCATCAGTATTGCCACCACATACGGATGAAGAAGAGGATTAATTGCAAATTATTGTTTTAAATTAATTAAAGTGTGTTAATTTTTGTTTTAATTATAATAAATGTGGATTTTTAATCCACATTATTTTTATCACATATTTTCTAAAATTTAAGTGTGTTTCCGTACAAATACTGTATAAAATAAAAACATTTGTGATTTTTGCCCTGACTTTTTTTAATAATTAAAATGCATACCTTATAATTTTTCAAAATTACTGTGAAATTTTACAAGTAGTTATTTATAGTTTTAGTTTTAAAAAAATTTGATCATTTGATTTTATATTAATTCCCCTCCACAAATAAAATCACTCCTCTCTCTTTAAGAATTTTCAAGATTGTATTCATTTTTCTATTCTAAGGGCAATCGGAAACTAACCGCCGTTTTGGCATGGTGCTGGAAGTGCGGTTTGGAGAGCCCTCAATCGAGTGCACGAGCAATCTCGTATTCAATAAGCTTCCAGTCGGCGAATGAGAGTATCGTAGGACCAAGAGTTTGCTAGTTATAACGTGACAAAATGTGTGCCGCCATAGGAAATCCCGCGAAATGTGAGGCGCGAGGCGTGATTAGATTCCTTTGAACCAAAAAAACTGTCAGCTGCGGATATCCATCGTGAATTGTGTGCCGTATACGGGCCAAACATTTTGATTGAAGGTATAGTCCGTCACTGATACGCTTTTTCAAGGACGAAAGAACAACCATCCATGAGGAATCACGAAGTGGAACGCTGTTTCTAGTGGGTGCTGATCTCATCTTATCACTGCAATGAAGAAGTGGATTGGGGGGGACAGCATTTAGTTGACGAAAAGGAACTTAAAAACGCTATGACACATTGGTTTAAATCGCAGGTGGCTGCTTTTTATACAGAAGGAATTGGTAAAGCGGTATGACAAGTGCTTGAATAATGGGGAGACTATGTTAAGGAGAGATGTACCTTTGATATGTAAATAAATTTTTTCGCCTCTGTGTCCTAGTTTGTTTTTTTACAGCGATTCGGAGGTTACTTTTCGAATTGCCTTCGTGAATCAAAAAGAGATACCAGTAACCGACCCATTATTTTTATCAGTTTTTCTACATGTGTTCGAACCGTCACTTATCAGAGTTTTTCCACATAATACCTGTTCGAGCCGCCCATCCGGTATAGTGGTCAGTGAAGCTGACTGCGGTGCCGTAGGGACTGGGTTCGAATCCCGGAGAAGGCATGGATGTTTGTGTTGTAATCCTTTCTTCTGTCTGTGTTGTATGCCCCCGTGTTATACATTGCGTGGTGCACAGGGTTTATAAGTGTTAAAAAAATATCTGTTCGAACCGTTATTTATTAGAGTTTTTCCACATAAATATCTGTTTGAACCGTTATTAATCAGTTTTTCCACATAAATATCTGTTCGAACCATTATTTATCAGTTTTTCCACATAAATATCATTTGAAAATTGCAACTGAAGGTTAAGATTCCATTTTTTTACATCCTCTCTAACTATCGGTCAAATTTCAATAAAATTTATGAATTGGGAGATAAAATTTATAAGATTCGAAGATAAATCCAGAAGAATATTTAAAAGGTATGTGATTGAATACTGACACTACACACTTTTTTTTCTGTCTATATTGATTCTTTTCACTCATTTAAATCGATTTCACACAAAATGAAATTCATTATTCCTTACTTTGCCAATATAACAAACATGTTCGGGTTTTTTACTTTGATTAACAGGATTATACAATAATTTCTTCGGATTCGTGTGAATCGTTCTTTTTAAAAATAAGATTAAGTATATGGAGCGAATTGAAGTTGTCGTGGCCCGAAGGTCGAGGGAGAAGCAAATATGATCTTAAAAATAGCTACTTTTCTTCTATCTTTAACACTTTATTAAATATACAACTTCCTAACTTATCTCTGGGAGCAATCTGAAATCTTAACCCCTAACCAGATTTACAAGATTATTGAAATTAACTTATCTGGAGTAAAAGCTACTTGTTATGATCCGTCTCGAAGCCCGATAGTTCGGTCAGCTCCAAGGTGGTTTACTCTTACAATTCCTGTAGATTCTACGTCGACTATTAATCTCAAGACGCGCGACCACCCAGTCGTTGTTCACCTTTTTTTATTCTTGGATTACATACTTAACCATTAACCTCGCATACTCATCGGTAAGTAGTAGTTACATTTGCATAAAATCAAGTCATCTCAACGGAAAGTAGTTTTTAAACTAAAATCACAGTTAAAGAATATTTTCCCCTAGAGGATTAGTAGAAGAACCCGAATAATACCCGTTACAAAGTAGAGAGTTAAGTAACAGTGGTAGGTGCTGAAAGGTTGTGCTAATTAACCAAACTAATTGGAGCCTCTCTATTTAAACTAAATTCCCTTAGAAAAGGGACTCTAACAGTTTATTTAGTTAAAGATTTAGAGTATCTACATTCGCAGAAATTCATTGTTCCATTTCCCTGACAGGTTTTTTAGAGGGGTGGGGGTAGATAAATATTCATTTTTTTTCTTTTATTATATATCTTAACGCTTGAGGAAGTCTTCCTATCGTAAATTAAATTATGTAATTTATCAGTGTGATTAATAAATTGAGAATAGTTGCTTCTTGCGTTTGTGATATATTATGGCTACGATACCTATAGCCACGTCAAGTTTGATTGGTGTAAAATAAAAATATTTTTGTTAGATATTTTTCCAAGAACGGAATCTTTGAAAAGTTAAAAATACTGGGTTACCATTAAGTTGCCATTGGTGACTCATGCGTAATTGACTCCTCCTCATTCCTGTAAATTTGGTTCCTTGCACAGATGGAGTCAATAAAGTACTAACCATTACTGTTTAGCACAGTGCACCCCAACCTTTTTATCGCCGTGGACCGATCAACGTTCGATTTTAATGCTGCCCACTCAGTTGATTTAACAGTGTGAATTTAATCATAAATATAATTAAATTAATTAAAGGCATGTTTATAAATATATTCAAAACAAAATACAGTTATGCCAAAAAATGAATATAAAGTGATTTAACATTTTTGAATTCACTAGAATGCTAAATCAAAGAAAACCCTGATCTTGTTTCTTTGCAACAAGACATCTGAGCAGTGAAGTAACGTACACCCCCGCATTGAGGAGGGCCCAAAGCTTGACTGAAGCAAAGTAAGTATTTGGGCTTGGGGCCCAAATCCTGAGTTTGGAGGGGGGGTTCTATTATCCTCCGTTACGCCACTGCATCTGGTAGTAACACGAGACAATGCACCCTAACTGGATTGCTTACGTCCAATTTATTCCGTTGTTTTATTTTGGTTGCTTTTATCCAGAACACTAGTAGAATTGTTTTCTCGAACGTAGTTTTAAGGTTGCTGTCATTTGCAATCTCCAACAATTGATCTTCTAGCACAGACAGGCTAGTTTCACTTGATTTGCTGACAAATAGATCGCGGATCTATCCCTTACCAGTTCTTGGGTCTTTTTTCGTTAGTGAAGTAGCGGTATTTCGCTATTCACGATATTTTGCGCATGCGTGGCATTGTTCTGACTTAAGAGACGTCTCTAAGCTCCCGGTTAACCTCTTACCCATGGAAAGTCGCACAAACCCGAGAGAAAAACAACACAGCAAATAAATAGGAAACAATTTAATGTTCCTTGGGCGACCTGGTACCATTTGATCCAGGAGATGGGAACCACTGTTTTAGCATACTTGCAACTTTTATTGACCCTTTATCTACTGCAGGGGTCGCCAAACTTTTTTGATCATCGCCCCCTATATAGTTTTTCGAAATCTCCATAGACCCCCACAATTGTAATTTTCAGGTAATTAAAATAAAACTATATATTAGTCTAAATATTTAATAAATCAGAAACAGTAAGTAAAGTAGCTACAGATTCTTTACTTCTTAATGAGATGAGTGTGCCTGGTGTTTCTTGGCAAGGTACGCTATGTTGGGTTCGAAATTAGTCAATTTTAACCGTAAATCCCCTCGAAGCTCCACATTTAATTTATTTCTGTTTTTAGTTAAAATTGAATTAACGTGACTGAAACCGGCTTCAACCATATACGAACTTGAAAACGCCAGCATAAATGGCTAAGCCATTTCGTAAAGTTTCACATATTTTTGCTTTATATTTATATTAGTCCAAAATTTATGTATTGTCAAATTTTTAATAAGCGTTTTTGCTTCAAGATCGGGCAATAGTTCAGCAAGCTCATCTTGTTGTTGATGTCGACGTTATCAATTTGCGCCGAAAATGGCGCAATAATCCAATCAGGGATGTCGATGTTTTCCAAATCAACAAAGCGCAGTTTAAAATCGTCGCTTAATTTTTGAAGATGATTTGTATATATTTACAAGTCTTCTTTTATTTTTAATTGTTGCAGATTTGAAAAATACTTATAATCCTTACGTAGCAATGAAGATCTAAATAAATTTAATTTTACTTGGAAGCCTAACAGTATTGTCCGAGCTTGGATAATTGTTACATCTTTTCCTTGCAGTTTTGTTTGAACGTCATTAAATTTTCCAAATAAGTCTGCTAAATAAAAAATATGGTTCTTATTGTTTTGGAGTTCATTGCTTAGAACAGTATTTATTTCGTTCAGAAATTCTGTCGTGGAGTCAAATAAATTGACAAGCCGTTGCAAGCATACACCTCTAGACAACCATCTAACCTCGGTGTGCAGAAGTAATTGGTTAAATAACTCATTGTTTTCCTCACAAAGTTTGGCAAATAATCTTGATTTAAGAGGTTGAGCTTTAATTTGATTAATAGATTTAATACAAAACTGTAAAGCTTCATGTAACTCTGAACTCAGATATTTTGCTACTAAGTTGTGTCTATGCAACACACAATGAATACCGGGCACTTTTTCTTTGAGGTATGTAGCAAAACCTCAGTAACGCCCTACCATAGAAGGTGCGCCATCTGTGGCTACTGCTATTATATTTTCAAGCGGAATGTCATATTTATTTAAATATTCTTGTAAACATCTAAAAATTGTCACTCCCTTCCCATCGGTTTCCAGATATTTAGCAAATAAAAATTCATCAATGACTTCTCCTTTAATTTTACTGAAATATCTAACATGCGCCATAAGAATAGAAGAAACGCCAAAAACAGATTCATCAAGTCGTATAGAGAACTTGCAATTTTTTAGCTCCGAAGCTACTGTGTTTTCTATTTCTTCGGCCATTTCGTCAATACGCCGTTTTACAGAATTTGCACTTAATGGCAAAGACTTTAAAACATTAGTAGAGTCTTTTTTCATCACATTCTCAATGACGTCTTTAATTGCAGGTACTACAATTTCTTCTGCGATTGTGTGGGGTTTTCCCCTCTTTGCTATATTAAGCGAAATCTTGTACGAAGCAATTAATCCTCCTTCATTTTCAATTTCAGTAGACTGTTTCATAAAACTTTTTAGAGTTGGTCGACATGTGAATTTTTCTTTGAGTTTTTTGAAAAATTCTAATTCTTCATTTTTTTTATCTGAATGAAGCCTTTCAAGATGATCTTTCATTTTTGACGGTTTCATGTATTCATTTCCAAAAGTTTTTCTGCATATAAGACACATAGGAATAGTTTCATTTGTCGGTGAACAAATAAATCCAAATTTTAAGTAATCCAATGAATAATACCGACATTTCTTTTTAGATACTGAAGCTGTCATTTTTAAATTAGAGTTCTGTAAATAAGTTAAAATTAAGTTGGTATATTATACTAATCCACATTATTAAAGCTTACCTTTTCACAAGTAACAATAATTAAAATTGATATCAAAACTAAACGAATAGTTTTATAGAAACAATAACTGATTATCCAATGGTAGATATAATAGTAGTAATAATGGCACTATACAAGCATTTAATACTGTTCACAGTTCACAAAGATATGATATTTGCGTTTGTAGCATACAGTGTAGAATTGGACACAAGCGCACATATGCATCTGACTCATATGCAAGGCTCGTATGGTTTGCGATGGAGACAAAGGGCGAACCAACGACACGATGCGTAACTGCCGTATAAAAAAGAAAAGAACTAAAACCACACACATAAGAAGAAAGAAAACGGAGTACTGAAGATTCCCTTCGCGCTTAATGCATAGAAAGTCTGCGCCAAAGGCTCCTAATTGGTTGATGGGTTCGCCAGCAAGAGACACGGATAAGCCTCAATCGCTCTTCTGGCTACATACTATGAGTCGTGCAAATTACAAACTGGTCACAAGGTCAAGTTGTGACGTCACGGTATACATACGAAAACCCATAAGGAAAAAGGGCAGATTGTTTTCTGATTTATTATTTTATTTTCTATAAAGAATAAAATATTAAGTCAATTATAAAAATATTTTAAATTTCTACGTGCGCAGTTAGATATGTGTGATTTGCCTATTAAGAACTGTTTTTCCTTCGAGTCCCAATAAACCCCCATTCGACCCCTTGGGTCAGATAGACCCCATACTGTTGTTAAATAGACCCCTAGGGGTCTATATAGACCACTTTGGAGACCCCTGATCTACTGCATTATGATTTACTGCAATTTTTTTCATGCACTACATTGAAAATTAAGGGATATATATATAAATTAACTACTCAACTTAGGGAAATTTAATCCGTTAGGGCTATTAAAATAAAATATTAACTTTTGAATAAAGAATATATGTATTTCATTTAATTGTGAGGCAAAAAAGCAAGCTAAGATTCATATTTCAAAATTTTTGAAAACGTTAAAAAAGAACAATAAAAAGGCAAAATAAATAAGTTAAACTTAAGACAAATGCCAAAAAAGCATAGCTCTATAACACTTCAGTAATAATGCGACTTCACAATAATAAACTATACAGACGAAAAGTAAACATTAAGTGGCTCACAAAGTTATTCAACTATAAAATCAATTATATACGCAGTTCTCTTAAAATAAATAGTCAAATCGTTTTCTAAGGTCTTAACTAACATATAAAAAAATAAGACACCTTTTGACTTTAACTACTTTTGCGGAATAAAAATGACAATCTTGGCCATCCAATCGAAATAGCAGCTGAAAACTCAATTTCAGTTTTAAAACTCTATTCGCCTTCCCCGCAAAAGACTCATTATAGATCCCGTGCCGCCATGTATTCTGGAAAAGTGTTGCTGCAAAGTACTGTCAAAATATTCGTAAAAACAATTATTCTATGTGATTTTAAAGTACTTATATAAATACCATAAGTGGTATAAATACTGTCGGTAGATAAAGGGTTAATTGGATTGTCACTTCTAATATAAATAATAATTATACATTTATAAAATGCATATTCACATTCTTGTTCCTGTAGCAAACTCTTGAAGTATTTATACTATCATTTCCCTACACCTTCGCTACCTTCAATAATCAGTGCCGAGAAAATTATTGTAAAATTGATTCATCCTAGTCCAGCCATCGAGACACATCGCCTATTTTTATTTCCAAGCTCAGGAAAGAATGTAATAGGATATTAGCTTTTGGCATGCGCATAGTTTTGTCAAGTTTTAGTCTGCGGACCTAAAACTTGACAAAACTATGTCATCATCAAAGGTTTTTTGACAAAATTCAAGCCGAATTTCCAATATAGTTTTTGTTTGATATTTTTCTTCTCATTTCAGATAATACTAGTCTTTCGACTAGGCAAAATTTTACAGATTTTCTAACCGCTATAAATTGATTGTTATTAATTTCTTTTCTGTTAAAGATGTTAAGCTGCAAAGTTTTTGCTGATTTCTCTGTGTTAAGAGGGTCCGGCACATAAATTTTCGAAAAATTATCGATTTTCACTTTTTTATATTTTTTTAAGAGATCAAATATTTCTGTTTAAAATGATATATGGTACGAGGAAATACGATAATTAGAAGTATTTTTATTTATTTTTTTAATGCAGTTGCTCCCTGAGGCGTATCAAATGAGCTCTGCTAAGAGCACTTGTGTTTTCCCTTGCATAAGTTTCTGATGAGCGCAAATCCATATGATGTTCAAGTGGAAAAATTAGAGAGTATTGGGAATATCCGAAAGTGTATGGGTACACGTCTTTAGTTCAAATGAGTCAGTTGATAACACAATATGGTCAGTGGTTCCAAAATCTACATTTGCAGAATTAAAAATGCTAAAATTGGGGAAAATATGGCTATTGCACAGTTCAATATGAGTCATGTAGGAAAATTAATGATCTTAAAACATTATAATATTGAACTAAGTTATAACTATATGCCGTGCTTCAAAAAATTAGATGCACATAGGATTCGTGTAGCCGAACGAAAGTATCTTGAGATCGCAAAAAAAAAGGTTAAATTGTTAAAAATAATGAAAAAAAAAAAGAAAATTAGAAGAACCTTTTATAGGAACAAAGGGTAAAGAAAATGCTTCGTATGCTTCTGTAAAGTACTAAAAACAGTAAATGCTTAAAAATTACAAATTTTTACTTTAAAGCCCGTTTTCCAAAATGTAATACTTTTCACTTTTTTTATGTCCCTTTTTCTCAAAAACTGCTTATTCTATAATCCTCAAATTCTCAGTGAGCATACCTTTTTAACATGTTTACATATTTTAATGGAAGGAATTAGATATATCTCGCAAACTTTTTTAGATAAGGCTTTTTTAAACTAAATTTTAAGGGGAAAAAATTGACTTCTGAAAAATTCATAATTATTTTAATTCTAAACAAAAACACAAAATCCTTAAAGTTTTATTGATAGTACACATAACTTGCTGTAAAAATTGTATTCATGAGAAGTAAGTAGTTTCTGAGAAAAAGTACATAAACTTACGTAATTTAACATGGGCTCCTATGGACGTGCCGGACCCTCCTTAAAGCGATGTAACCTTTTATACGAGGTATCTCGGAACTCCACGAACAAACTTGAAAGGAAAATAGAGAACATCGTTAAGGGAAATCATAATCACATAGGAAATATCTCCTTTTTTCAAGTGATAAAAAGACAAAGACAAAGTAAGAACACAATATAGAAAGCTGTGTAAAGCTCTTTAATATCCCAAAAAAGAATATAATTATAACTGCACGAATCACAGGAAGCTTTCGAAATTTCTTCCGTTGACACTGATGCATAACATATACATCGCATGGATTGCTGAAAATTCACAAAGGGGTCCACCCGTTGGGGTGGTATGGAAGTTTGGAGAGGGTCTGCCAGCTCAGGTGTCGTCTACAACAGTGCTCCGCAACCTTTTCTCACCTACGACGCACCAAAATTCTTTCTAGAATTCCGCGGCACACCAAAAGCTAAAGTATATAGGTATTAATTGATACACAAATTTTACAATACATGTTTGTTTTTTATTTGAAAAGTATACATAGATAAAACCATAACATATTTATTTCTACGCAATCATAATAATTATTAATGTGATACCTGCGCTTGTTTCAATGAACACAAAAGTTTTATATTCGGCTCAATATTTGACAACGCAACCCGAAGTTCTTGGTCAAGATCTTTTAAGCATGACCACTTATCATTTTTAATTAATACAAGAGTTGAAAAACTTTGCTCACATAAATATGTCGTCGAAAATGGAAGTAATGTTAAGATTGCTTTGTAGGAAATGTGAGGATATTTTTTTTAACGTAAATCCTGAAAACATCTAATGGAACTTCGGAGAAGTATGATTTTAAAGTCATGTCATTATTTAAATCTGTAAATTCCTCTCGAATTTGTAGAGGCAGTGCTTCCGTAAAATTTATTGCATTGGTTGCAAAAGGATTTCGAATCCAATCGTATTGTTCCGTATTAATGGAATAAAAATATTGATCAAATTTCTGCTGAAGTATACTTAAATGTTGTTGGGCCAGATCTACAATTAATTGTTTGTTTTCAATTGTAATATGATTGGTCCTTTGGTACATTTCCAAACATCCTTTTTGCAACTCTTTCTGCCAAAGTTCGAGTTTTTTAATAAATCCTTGTAATTTGTCGGAGCACTTCAAAATATTCTCATTTCGACCTTTCATTTTTTTATTAAGTTCATTCAAATGCTTGAATATATCAGCCATGTTTGCAAGTTTGGCTATCCAGTAATCATCATCGAGGTGCTGGCATATTTCGAGCATAATCTGTATTAAAAGAAATTCACGCACCTCGTGACGAAGCTCAAATAATCTAGCCAAAACTTTGCCTCGGGATAGCCAACGAATTTCTGTATAAAATAATAAGGATTCATATTCGGTTCCCATTTCTGCTCAAAGTAATCCAAAAATTCGCGCATTTATAGCTCTTGATTTAATTAAGTTTATGATTTTAATGCATTCGTTCATCGTGTTCAAAAGTTCTTCCGGCAAATTCTTGACCATCAATGCTTCTCGATGTATGCAGCAGTGTGTAAATTGTACCGTCGGATTTTTTTGTTTTACACAAGAGAAAACCTTTTTTACTACCCGTCACTGCTTCAGCGCCATCCGTGCAAACAGCAATGCAGTTGCTCCATTGAATATTACATATTTTGAAGAAATCATCGGTTACTCGAAAAATTTCTTCACCGGTAGTTCGCTCTGGAACCTCCTTACAAAATATATAATGTTCTTTAGTAAAGTCCTCGTCAACGAAACGTACAATAGCTATCAGCTGTGCTTTATTTTTAATATCAGTTGTTTCATCGATCTGAAGCGCAAATTTTTCAGCCGATAACAGTTTTTTAATCAGTGTTCCTAAAATATCGCTTGACATATCGTGAATACGTCTTTTAACAGTATCAGCAGACAACGAAACTTTATTCACTTCCTTAACTTCATTGGGCCCAAGCATAAGTCTAACAATTTCCATGCATGCTGGTTTAATAAGTGTTTCGCCGACAGTATGTGGCTTCTTCTGACGTGCAATTAATTTTGCAACATGATAGCTAGCTTCTAATGCCTTTTCAGAAACTGTTACGGCCGATTTCATAAATTTCTTCAGTTTTTTATTTTGTTCTATATATATATATATATAATCACCTCTTAAAATATATTGTTTGTCTTTGTTGGCGCAGCTAGGATGGCTTGAATATAGATGCCGCTTTAATTTACTGGGTACCATTGACTCGTTTGATAGCTGATCGCCGCAAATGATGCACTGTGGTCTTGGCGCCGTTTCGTCACCACACCACGAGAATCCATATTTATATATTATGTAGTCTTCATCGTACTTTATTTTCACTACCTTCTTTAGGTTTTTTGTAACACTTGCGCTGGGTTCTTCATCATCTGTACGTGAAGACGAATCTTTCCGACGTAAAAATTTATCCATATTTAAAGGGGTATAAAACTTAAAATTTTTTATACGAAGAACGTTAACCATACATAATTCAGTAAGATAATTAATAATAATTATCATTAGTGGTAGGAACGTGTTTATTTAACTTTGTGTTGTAAAATAGTGACAACAATGACATACGAGTGAACGTGATGTACCACGCGCAAATGCAAATAACACATGCGCATGAGTCTTCAACGACGCGCATAACGGTCATTTTGCTTTATCTATAATTAATTTGGTGGGCCTTGGTGTTTACACAACACACTATGCAGTTTTCAACTGTTCTCACCAGGGGACCATTGAATAATTATTTAGTTATAATAATTATTCTATAGTATATTTAGAAAAATAGACATTATTATGAAAAAAAATTGTCATTGTGTATTAAATACATGATGAAAAATTGTAAAATGTCAAATACAATGTATTTGACTGCGGCACACCTGTATCTGGCTCATGACACACCAGTGTGCCGCGCCACACCGGTTGCGAAGCACTGGTCTACAACACTTGACCATAATTCAGAGTTATGCTCGTCGCCATTAACCCTCATGTTGCTTCACAAAATGACGAAAATTAAAGTTAAAGCAAAAATACCGGGGATTTCGTGGATCGTAACAGCAATGATGGTTCGTGTCCTCCGATCCTGTGCAATCATTTAGTAATTAGTACAATTTTGAACCTCGGTCAAGTGACAAAGACGACACCTGAGTTGGTACCTCCTTCTCTGAACATGCACACCACGCCAACAGAAGGACTTTGGGCTTCGACAAATTTAAAGTGCACCAACCCTTCTAAGCAATGGGTCAGGGGCCCTAAGCTCGAGTTCAGGACACTCCGGCCACGAGCTCGAGACCATGACTACTTGGCTACCGCTTCCAAGAAAGCGATTTGAAAAAATTGTTAGAAACACTGGCACACAATTGCGAGTTTCGTAGAATAGTGAACGTAGAACTAGAAAAACTTTTTACAGTTGAAGAATTTGAAACAGAATTTTATTAAAATCTGAAGAATACCATGAGTAGAAGCTTTGCGGGAAATTTCGCGCCACCAGAAGATGAGCTAAAGTACAGCTTAACCTTGTTATCAATAGAAAGTTTCAATCAATGTTCAATCCCTTCCTCTGATATATTACATGATAAAAAATAATCTAAATGTAATGCTAAAATGTGCATTAAACATCTGAAATTAAGCATAACTAAATTCTATGGAGATGAAAGCCATTGGATTAAATTTTGGAATAGTTTTGAATTTGATATGCATAATAACGTTTAGACCCCCAGGGATTCTCAGTCACTGTGTCACGGCGCTTTTGTGTGGTACCAAACTTTTTTTTAAATTATGAATTACACACTGAGGAAAAAAAATCTGGAACTGAATCATTTAGCCTTTTGAAAGAAATAAACTTAGGGTATTCATGATGCACACTTGCCTCCAAAAGTTAAGGAACAACATGTTTTTCGAAGCTCACCGTAAAAAAAAAATGACAGTAACAATAAAATTTGTAGTTTATATAAATGATAAAAACGAACTTTATACAAATTTATGCAAAAACAATACATGCTATTTTTTTTAATAGGAAAGAACAGATATATATAAGTGAAAGAAAAATATGCATATATCAGGCTTTCGTAATTACGCGTGTAACTATTGTTGATTTACAACTTTTGTTAGCGGGTTTTTTGACAATAGGCAGTGGGGTCTCGCAATGTCTGAGAGAAGCCGTTTGCCCGATTCATTAAGGTGGAGTGCGGTCGGATGGATGGAAATGGGGTTTGTCTCAGGCTGATGCTGCTAGGCGTCTTAATATGTCTCGTAGTGTGGTCCACCGTCTCTGGAATCAATATCAAACCGAAGCATCTGTGACCAGAAGTCATGTTTCAGGCTGATTACGAGCTACAACACTTGCATTCGACCGTTTTATCGCTCTTTCGGCCCGAAGGACAAGAAGAATTTCTTTGCCGCAACTTGTAGCAGACCACTCTGTAGCATCAGGGAGAAGAATATCCGCTAGTACGGTGCGAAGGCGTCTTCACAATTCAGGTCTCTATGCAAGGCGACCAGTTGTGCGTGTCAGACGACAGACGACAAAGAAGGGCCTGTTTATCTTGGGGATGAAAACACGTTTTCTGGACCAGACGGCAAAGGGCTTCTGTACTCTTTACAGAGGAGTCCAGATTCACACTGGAAAGTGGTTCAGGACGTCTGTTCATCTGAAGGGAACGAAGCCCCAGATGTCATCAATCCAACACTAATAGTGAACTAACTAGTGAAATAATGGTTTGGACAGGGGACTCACTCGGTGGTCACACTGTTCTGCGTGTGTTCCAGGGAGGAACTCTGATTGGTGTGAGATATCGGGATGAGATCCTTGAACCATATGTCCACCCGTATGCCAGTGTAATTGGCAATGACTTCATTCTAATGGATGATAATGCACGACCTCACCAAGCTGTAATTGTTGAGGAATATCTTGAGGGTCTTGATTTGAAGCGAATGGAATGGCCAGCTCGATCTCCAGACTTAAATCCGATAGAGCATCTTTGGGACTATCTTGGTAGACAGGTTGCTGTTTCAAGTCCTCATCCAAGGTCTTTAGGAGATCTGGAACAAAGCTTACTCCTTGTCTGGTCTTCGCTTCCCATTTCAGTAACCGACAACTTAATTGACTGCATGGAAATTCGATGCCGCCAATACATTCAAACTAGGGGTAGGCATATCCCTTATTAAAACCCATTTTTGTTATGTTTCTATGACATTTTACCACATAAAACTGTGATTATTATATTTTCCAAGAATGGACTTTTCCAGTTAGATTGTCTTCTTTTGTTGTAAATAATTTTTGAATTTTTGTTATGTAATCTTCTATACTGCAGTCAATACATAACTATTTTGTGCACATGTCGTCCAAATTTGGTGTTTCTACATTCATTCATTTGCAAATAAGGTGCAAAAAACCGGTTGTCCCTTAACTCGTGGAGGCCAGTGTATTTAACTTATTCTTTCGTGAATATAGGTGTGTGGGGGGGGGGGAGTACATCATGGAAGTCAAACTTACCAGATCGTGTGATTCAACCAACAAGGAGTCGCCCTCGCCAGAATCAAAATTCTACTACGTTATTCGAATCGATTGAGAAACACATTTCTTGAGAGATTTTTATTCAACAAATTATCAATTTAACAAAGTTTTAAACAATCGATAAAGCCGTTTAAAATTTTTCAATGGAAACTTTTTTTCTCATTACTGAAACCAGAAAAAGAGAACAAGGCAGGCAATAATTATAAAGATTTAGGTATTAATAATAAATAATCTAAAATATCTCCACATATCTCTAATTACTATTCATATAATAGTCACTCTAGCTCAATAACTGATTTTGAAATTCTAAGAAACATCTCCACATGCAACACCCCCACACATGTTCAGTTCATTAATAATCTTAATAGAGACCATAAGTCTTTAATAACATCCTCTCCGCCTCTTCCACACATTCAGTGGAAGATGTGGAGAGAATCTTTTAAAAGAGTTTATAGCTGCAAATGAGCTCTCAGACCTCATTTGGATAAGTAGATGAACTAGTTAGTACCAACGATAACTTCCCCACCATCATTAAAAATAATATTAACGTTGCCAATAAATCAAAATCAATCATCAACCTCAACTAAGACTAAGCTTATAGCCATAACTTAATTTGCGAGAAAAAAAAGAAAAAGACAAGCAAAATTTGCCGGCATTACTGATCTCCGCCTCATAAACTTGAATTCAATAGATTGCAAAATCAGAAATTTAAAAAAATAAACACACACACAATATTTAAGAAACTATTCTTAAACTAGAACCGAAGATAATTTCTTTTTTTATATTAATAAAAAGATGGCAAAAAAAACTTTTAACACCCCTTCCTTCTCATAGGTAATAAAGGTGTTTATCTTATTCCTCAAAAACAGTTCTCAAACTTTTTTTGTCTCATAGACCCCTTGCCATGCCTTTGGGAAGACCTGATATTAAATTTATGCACATTTATCAATTTAAATATCTTTTTGACTGTTGGTATAGAGTTATTTCAAAAGATTTAAATTTTTAACTGTAGTAAAGTATTAGTATTTAAACTTAAGAAACACATGTTAATTAATTTTAAATTAAAATTTACATAAAATAATATCATATTAAATATATAATACATAAAATAATTGTAACATTAGACCCTCAAAATCTCATTGGGCCAGTCCATTGCACCTAGTAAATAAGAAGGATGGCATTTTGAGACCATGTGGTGATTATAGGCCACTCCATGCACAGACAGGTTTCCGATTCCTAGAATTGAGGATTTTAACTACATCCTGAAAGATAAAAAAGTCTTTTAAAAAAAAAAAAGATAGATCTTATTAAATCATACTATCAGACACCAATTGCTGAGGAAAACGAAGAAAAAACTGCCATCACCACCCCATTTGACTTGTACAAGTTCAATACTATGAGTTTTGGACTGAGGAAAGCTCCTTCAACCTTCCAACGTTTCATCACAGAGGTACTGTTTGGACTTCAGCTTGTTTCCCTTACCTCGATGATGTACTTGTTACCTCATCTTCAGAAGAGGAGCAGAAGGAACATCTAAAAATAGCATTTGAAAGATTCCAGCAATATGGATTTTGAATTAATATTTCCAAATCAGTGATGGGAGCTGACTAGATAGAATATTTGGGATTTCTGATCACTGCAGAAGACTCTCGTCCATTGCCAGAAAAAGTTGAAGCCATTGCTAACTACAAACTACCAGCAGATATTCATGATCTGCTGACTTTCCTGGGTATGATAAATTTCTACCGAAGATACCTGAAGGATACTGCTAAGACTCAAGTACCCCTGCATGAATTGATGAAATGAGCAAAAAAGAAAGACCGCAGAAAAGTGCCTTGGACCGTCGACACAAGGAGAAGCTTTGAAAAATGCATAACTGACCTTGCCGAAGCTGCTCTTCAATATTTTCCAAGATCTAGACGAACTCTACCACTTTACACCCAAATGCATCATATTTTGCTGTAGACTCAGTTCTTTAACAGTTTGAAAATGAGAGCTGGAAGCCAATAGCCTTTTACTCAAAAAAGGTATAGTAAATATGACAGAGAACTGCTGGGAATATACCTTTCTATAAAACACTTCAAGCATCTGTTAGAAGGCAATGATTTTACCATCTACACAGATCATAAGCCTCTTACATTCGCATTCCGATAGAAAAATTAAAAAGCTTCCCCGAGACAGCTACGACAACTACAATATATTTCCGAATTTTCAACCAATATTCAACATCTGCAAGGTAAAGATAATGTATTTGCTGATGCATTATCAAGAATTTAATCTGTCTCAACCATCGACTATGATGCTATAGCAGAGAAACAAGAGCATGATAAGGAATTACAACAGTTAATGCAAAGAAATTCATTTTTACAATTTAAACCCTCAACATTACCATCAGGAAAAACACTGTGGTGTGATATCTCAACATCAAAGATTCGACCATATATCCCAGAGGAATTTCGAATGCAGATGTTTCAACAAATACATGGTTTCTCTCATCCTGGAGAAAAAAGCACCATCAAACAGATGACTGAAAAATTCATTTGGCCAGAGATGAAGAAGCAAGTTGGAGAATGGGCAAAGACTTGTATAAGATGCCGAAAATGCACAAAGTAAACAGACACACCAAGTCTAAATACCAAAGTATACCAAATTCCAGATAGAAAATTTAGTGTTGTTCATGTAGATTTGATTGACTGACTACCACCTTCAGAAGGCATAGAGCATGCCATAGGCCTGACTTGCATTGACCGTTATTCTTCGTGGATAGAGGCAATTTCCCTACCTGACATAACTGCTGAAATAGTTGCAAAAGTCTTTTACAACAACTAGATTAGTAGGTTTGTAGTCCCTGACCAAATTATAACAGACCAAGGAACACAGTTTGAGTCCCAATTATTTAGATGTCTTGCTGCTATATGTGGTGCCAAAGTATCAATGTAATGGGAAAATAGAGATACAGCGTAGGACACTGAAAAGTGCTATGAAAGCCCATAACAACATCAGATAGACTGAATCTCTACCAACAGTTCTGCTTGGTTTGAGAGCTGCCATGTGGCCGCGGTAGCCAAGTGGTCTAGGCATCGGATCATGGCTAGCGTGTCATGAGTTCCATCCCAGTACCACTAAAGACCCGCTGTGTAGGGTAGCAATGCACGTTAAATCTGTCGAGAGCTCAAACGTCCTCCCGGTGGTGTGGTGTGGTAGTTAAGAGAGGGGGGGGCCAGCTCAGGTGTCATACGCGTCACTTGACCATGGTTCAAAATTACGCGGACTGTCGCCAAAAGCCCTCGTGTTGCTAAACAGTGCGACGTTAATATTCACTCACTCACTCACTTGAGAGCTGCCATTAGATTAGACACACACTACTCAATTGCCCAAGTGGTATATGGCACCAACATCAAGTTACCAGGAGAATTCTTTGACCCACCTACCATCAAAATGGACCAAGAAACCTTTGCCCCACAGTTGCAGAAGTTTATGGAGGAGCTGAAACCAGTACCATCAAGTAGTGTCAGGCACCAAAAAACATTTGTTCATAAAGATCTCAGATCTTGCTCTCATGTTTTTGCGAGTGAGTAAATGAGTGACTATTAACGTCCCACTGTTCAGCTATACGAGGGCTTTTGGGGACGGTCCGCGTAATTTTGAACCATGATCAAGTGACGCGGACGACACCTGAGCTGGCACCCCCTCTCCTAACTACCACACCTACGGGAGGACGTTTGAACTCTCGCCAGATTTAACGTGCATCGCTCCCCTACACGGCGGGTCTTCAGTGGTACTGGGATCGAACTCATAGCATGCTACCCACGATCCGATGCCTAGACCACTTGGCTACCGCGGCCACATGTTTTTGCGAGAAAAGACAAAGTAAAAAGCCACCTTGATCCACCTTATCAAGGACCATATGAAGTAGTTGAACGTTCTGATAAGTTTTTCACTTTGTCAATGAAAGACAAAAATGCAAATATATCAATTGACCGTCTAAAATCAGCCTATTTAATGGTTACAGACAAAGAATAATAAGCCGATAACATGTAAACAAACAGATGCAAATTCAGATCATACAGAGTCCCACCTTCCATTTGATAATCAAACAAATTCCTGATGTCGTCGGAAGATAAAACAACTGGTAAGGTTCAAAGATTAAATGTATTATATGTATCTGTCTTTTGCTCAATTATATTTAGTATTAAAAATCATCAAGTGCTTAATTATGTTGTGAATATGTCAGTGGCGTAACGGAGAACATTAGGGCCCCCTTGCAAAGTCAGGTTTTGGGCCCCAAACCGGATTTTACTAAGGATTGCAAAACCATATATACTTGGAGTCAATCAGGCTTTGGGCCCCCTAGAGCTTTGCCCCCTCCCCACGGTGCGGGGGTTGCGGGAATGTAAGTTACGCCACTGGAATATGTAGATACATGTATAATTTCACCATAGAATATTGCTTACTGTTCATTCTGCCCATATAGTAAAATTTTGCAAATATAGTTCCTGCTCTTATTCATTCTATTGAATTAATGTTAGATATGCTGACTGCTGCATTATATTGTATAGCAAGCAAATCAAATAATTACATTGATAGACTTTCGCGCCTAACGGGACACATACGTCCCAAGCAAATTTCAAAAAATTCCTTTGGGACAGAAAAGCTTTTCTGTTTAATTGGAGACTTTTCCACCAGTCCTGCCAATATTTTTGAAGGTATTTTCATTCACAGAATATAGATGGCACTACCGTACATAATGCAATTCCCGCGTTTTTGAAGTGTTGTAGCAGCTCATTCCATGCTGTACGAACGTAAATAGTTTAGTTTTGGAAAATACCGCCATTTTCGATTAAATTTTGATTGATCTATAAATCTAAGGCCAGATAAGTTATTCAAGAAGCGGATTACTTCTAATAAACTGGTAAGTGGCAAAGTCTTACTTCCGTTTTTATTATCGGGACATACGTGTCCCTTTCGTCTTGGATAGTGGAAACACATTGTCCCAATAGTCCTATGTGATCATGATTCTAAGTAATTGCCACGAAGCTAAACACGCAAAAGTAAATCGCACCATGAACGATGTAAGCAAAGAAGAATTTGTGTGCCCTGTGGCAATCGAATTCTACAACAAAATCACGGGAGGTGTAGACCTCGCAGACTAAATGGCAAATGTCTATGAATTAGATCAAAAATCTTGCAAGTGGTGGAAAAAAGTATTTTTTCGTCTATTGATGAGCGTAGTGGTCAACTGATGGTTTCCTTACAGCGGACTCAAACATCCAAAAAAAAACCTCCCCCCCCCTCCCTTGATTTCATCGTACTTCTTGCAAAAGCCTTGATGGCGTCTGGAAAGCTCAACGCTCAGTATCAACACCGTAGAGGAACTATACGCCCATCCAAAACATCCCGAAGCTTACTCAATGTTGGTGGTCATCTGCCAGTAACAACAAAAACACGCGGTGCCGTAAATGTGCACAACGAAAGAAGGAATCGCACACTAAAATAATGTGCGCGATGTTTAATGTCTCATTGTGCACTGGTTGTTTCAAATCATACCATTCATAATTAAATTTTTATGACTAGAAAAAATCATAGTTTTTTTTTTTTTTTTTTTTTTACAAAATTACTCACTGAAGATTATACTAGGACACATATGTCCTAGTGGTCAGGACTGATGGGACATATATGTGTCGATCCTAAATCAGTGCTTAAAATTTTCCTAAAAATATAATATCTTAGTTTTAGCACTCTAGTGGGCCCTACTCATAGTTTGTGCTACCAAATTTGTTTCGTTGTAAGAAAAAAAACTCGTCGTGAAATTGTTAAGATGTATATATGCATTGCAATGATTTCCACCCTTATTATGATACCTGTAACATTTGTTTTTCTTTTCTTGTACATAAATTTTATTATATACAGTATATACAAAAAGTTCCAGGACTGCCGCTAGTAAAACAGTACAGGTAGCGCTATCTCTGCGCAATTCATGGAGAGCGTAGCAACAACCTTCTCCGACGCATGCACGAAGTTTTATTCCGTTTGGATGAGTTCCAACTTCTCAGCGTTCACTCGAGTGTGGTGTGTCATAGTGGTCGTGTCATCGTTAAAAAATGGAGCAAAGAACGAACATTAAATTTTGTTTTAAATTGGGTAAAACGGCCACAGAAACCTATGAAATGATTAAAACTGTTCATGGTGACGAGGCTATGAGTCGTTCGCGTGTGTTTGAATGGTTTGCAAGGTTTAGAGATGGAAGAGAAGCGACGGACGATGATGAGAGGTGTGGTCGTCCACGTTCGAGTCGGACTGATGAAAATGTCGAACGAGTGCAAGCGTTGGTGCGCTCAGACCGTCGAATGACGATAGAAATGATTGCGGAATCTTTAAACATGAGTGTAGGGTCTGTTTTTACGATAATGACGGAGGATTTAAAGGAAAAGAAACTCTGTGCGCGCTTTGTGCCACACACTCTGACTACGGAGCAAAAAGAACACCGAATTGCTTCTTCCGAAGATTTGATTGCCGCGGCCGATGAAGACCCTAACTTTTTGAAAACCATCGTCACCGGAGACGAGTCGTGGTGCCTCGAATATGATCTGGAAACTAAACGCCAAAGTTCGGAGTGGACAAGTCCGGGAAAGGGTCGACCGATGAAAGTTTGTGCGTCAAAATCAAAAACAAAGACGATGCTGCTCGTGTTTTTGGACAGTCGAGGAATTATCCACCACGAATTCCTTCGACAAGGGTCCACTGTCACTGGTGCCTTTTACAAGGATGTGCTACACCGGCTACTGAAAAGAATGCGGCGTGTGAGACCCGAAATGTTGGACAGTGGAAACTGGTGTCTCTTGCATGACAATGCACCGTCACACAAATCCATAATTGTTCAGCAATTCTTGGCGCGCAGGCAGGTTGTAACCATCGACCACCCCCATATTCACCTGACCTGTCCCCTCCGGACTATTTTCTGTTTCCAAAGTTGAAATTGAAGATGAAGGGACAGCGGTACGCGTCGGTAGAGGACATCGAAGCGTCAGTGACAAGGGACCTGCAGAGTGTTGCAGTCGAGGCGTTCCAGAAGGCATTCAAAGATCTTTATACAAGATCCAAACGTTGTATTGAAGTGCAGGGGGATTATGTAGAAGCTTGATATTAAATAAACTTAATTTTGCTGTGTTATGTTGTCTGTGTGCATTCAGTCCTGGAACTTTTTGAATACACTGTATAGTACATGAATATGCATTTTAATAGTTGAATTTTATTGCATTCACATTTTGATAGTTGAGTTTTATTGTATTTTCATCAACATATCCATTTTCATAATATGCCCCGTGTTAACATACACATTATTTTATATATTAAGTGTATCCACATAATAATATCCTGTATAATAAGTTATATTCCTGTGATATATTTCCGCCAGCAAAAATTGAGTTATTGGTTGAATTAGCACTTGACCAAATTTTGTTGAATATATTTATTATGGCTGTTATAAATAACATCACACACCACCACCACCACACACACCACATATACTGATTACAAAATTTCTTTGTGTTCCTTATTTCTTGTCCTTGAAAGCATAACACATTGTGTATGCAAATGTAAGTTAAGAAATGTTATATATATATATATATGGAATTGGGGTACACATTGTGTTGTCTATAGTATTTTGTTTTGTATACAGAGATAGTGATTTTTTTCCTCCTCCTCTGCATCAAACAGTTAATTGATATATCTTGAAATTTCATTGTGTAACAATATAGAATATGTAAATATGGCTCAGTAATATCATTGAATTTTTGTATGTATATTTTTTTGTATGCATGTGTCTTTAGTACGTGCAAGGAAATTTTGCATTAAGGGGGTCCGGCACAAGAATTTTTGAAAAATTATCGATTTTGACTTGTTTACATTTTTGAAAAGTTCAAACAATTCTGCTTAAAAGGATATATAATATATGGAAATACAATAATTAGAAGTATGTTTATTTATTTTTTAAAAGGAAGCCACTTTCCTTGACGCGTGACAGGTGCTCCTCGAGGAGCACCTGTCTTTCATCATGCTTAATTCTTCGATGACAGCGCGATTTGTTTTGTTAACAATTAGTATAACCTTTTTTACACATAAATAAAACGATTTTTCTTTGAAGAAAGGAAAAGACAACTCAACACAGTTATTTTTTTTCCCCGTTTGGTTTGCTGTTAAATGGGATTATTCTTGCTTGAACTTGCTAATTGTTAATTCTAATTTATTTAGCTTAATGTCCTTAATCCAAGCTTAAATGTCATCCTTCTCACTTGACCAAGGCTCAAAATTACGAGGTCCGTTTGATGATGGGAGTACTTATTATTTGTTGCTTGATTCGGGGACTTCCCGAGAATTCTCACCTAAACTGTACTTATTAGGGAAAAAAATCTCAATACCATATAGTTCGCGTTAAAAAATGAAAATAATACAGATTCCCTGTGTTTTCTCTGGATATTTTTAAGAGCTAATATTTAATAATTGCCATGATTGTAATCGCCCCCAAAATTTTAAGATAATTGGGTCACACAAATTTACCTTTAATGGAAATGCTTAGGTGCCAAATGTCAAGTCCTTTTTGGGGGTCACGGACGGATTAGAATGAAGCCAGTCCTATAGAGAAATTAACGGCTGGACTGAAGCTAAGTGACAACTCCCGCTGGGAGGAAATGAAGTCGTGAATGACTTGTAATCGTTTTAACAATCCTCTCTTTTCTACATCTAATGCAATGTAAGTCTGCAAACATACGACAAACGGTAGAAACATGAAAGGCGTACAATCTAGCATAGGGGTCGGCAACCTATGGCACGCGGGCCACATGTCGCACGTGGTGCAATTCTCAGTGGCACTCTGCAACTTGTCAACAAATTTGTCAATTTTTTCGTGTATGGGAGTTGATAAATTTGTAATGAACGTTATTTTGCAAATATCTATACAGAATCATGGCATTACGAAAAATACTGAAAAACAACTCTAAAGATAAATTACATATAGCTTGTAAATTACTAAATATCACATTGCGGGAGAAATTTAATCATCTGAAGAGAGAAAATTATATATGAACTCACTCTGCTTTCCGCTTTTAGTTCTACGTATCTAAGTAAATATATTTCATCACGTGAAAAATATTTCGAGTCCGCAAAAATTTTTTTATTTAACAACTAAATGCTCTGAATCGAGTCAAACTCAAAGTAACAAATCCTACCTCTAATTTTGCGATATGAAAGAAGAGCGGTGCAAGCACTAGGTTTTCATTAAAATTGTTAGAGGGATGAAATTTTCGCTTCATTTTATAACAATAATGAAAGGAAATACTTATATTTTATGTTGTCAATTTCTTACTTTAATAAACAGGTTTAAAAAATACATAATATATGTGCAGTTTGATTTTTTTTTATTTTTGTTGAAGAAATAGTTATATTTTTTATGTTAAGAAATAGTTTTAAATATATAAAATTGATATATATAATAAAACTGTATAAATCTGTATTATTGACCTTTATTCTCTAACTTTGTTAGCATTATCGAGGGAATCGAATTGTTTAAAAATGTATTATTTAAAAATGAATCATATTATTAGATTGGTTTGGCACTCCATAGCTAAAAGGTTGATGACCCCCGATCTAGCACATACTTTAACTTTATTAATTTGTGATGTCACATTCAGAGGCATATATATTGTTAAAAAATTGTTTTTGGAATATTGCAACGTTTATATTGTGTATTTTCTGCGTCTACATAAAGATGAATAAAACCTTCAAAAGCATTTAAAAATTATTCTTGTCACACACATTATGCATTATTCACTTGGAAGAAGAAAAAATTCGATTATATACACTGCTGGTCACCGTAAATGCAACACCAAGAAAGACAAGAGATAGCACAACAAAATTTATTTTGTAGATAACATGTTGACCAAGTATCAAATGATTAAATTTATAGACTTCTGTGAAGTGTGGTTCCTGCCAGAATCAGTAGCCAGAGTAGCTGCCATTGTTGGAGATCACCGCTGCCACACGCCTCGGCATTGACTCAAAGAGATTTTAGATGTGTTCTTGAGGTACAGCAGACCAAGCAGCTTCCACACGTTGCCAAAGTTGATCTGGTGTGGCAGCTGGGAGTGTAATCTGGATCAATCGTTGAGCAACCATGGATCACATGTTTTCTATCGGTGAAAGATTCGGAGAGCGTGCCGGCCACGGAAGCAATTCAATCTGATGATTGACGAAGAACTTTTGGACAATGCGTGCCACGTGTGGTCGTGCATTATCCTGTTGAAATATAGCTGTGGCCAAGCCCTGAAGGTAAGGAAGGACAACTGGCTCCAACACCTCGGAGATGCAGCGCTGGCTGTTTAAAGTACCAGAAATGCGAACTAGAGGAGTGCGAGAGTGATATCCAATACCGCGCTAAATACCATAATACCCGGTGCAGGACCAGTGTGGTGGTGCATAACGCAGCTGTTCAGCATCCTCTCTCCACGGTGTCTCCAGACTCGAATCCGATCATCGTGGTGTTGCAGACAGATGCGTGACTCGTCAGTAAAGACAACTCCATTCCATTCAGCCACCCACATCCTTCTTTCATCGCACAATTGGCGGCGAAGACGTCTGTGGTTCTGCGTCAAGGGTAGACCAAGCAATGGACGTCTTGCGGACAGACCACTCTGCTGTAAATGGCGTCGAATTATACGCGCAGACACTGAATGATGCGTTACAGACTCAATGTGCTGTGCTATGGTTCGTGATGTGACTGAGCAATCCGTCACTGCCATGCGCACAATTTGGCTGTCCTCACGTGAAGTGGTGCACTGAGGTGGATGCGATCGACCACGTCGTTTCGTCGTATCCTCCTGCATCCAACGGTCACATATCCGCAATACAGTTGTTTGGTTTCATCCAACACGACTACCGATTTCCCTGAAATATAATCCACGATCTCGGTAGGCCACTATCCTTCTTCTGTCGAACTCAGATACTTGATCAAAAGCTGATCGCTGTTTTCTACGAGACATAACTGATCGTTTTTGAAAAAACCACAAGAAAAACACAATTGCCAAACTTGAAATCGTCGAAATCTCCAAGCTTTAAATAGCGCTTTGAGGTGGCACCACAAGCGTGCGTGATGTGCGTCTGCGCTGAAATTCTAATCACTTGCATATCTCACCTCCTCTAATGCATGTTGTAAATTTCATGTTCTTTCTCGTGCTTTCTTCAGGGTGTTGCATTTACGGTGGCCAGCAGTGTATAAAGCAGTATGTAAGTAATTTGGACAAACTTGCAATTCATTAAAATGTATTGATGCAAGAAACAAAAGTAAGGCGGTATCTGTAACTAAAAGTCTATTGGACTCAATACAACCGTTTATTTTATGTTAAATAGTATGGTTGGCAATGCTGTCCAAAATGAGCCCTATCAATAAACTATTTCAAGCAAAAAAATTATTATTGACTTGGCTTTTAATTAAGTCAGTAAAATTAAAAAGGAAACCTAAAATTTAAGAACAAAATTTAGCACATTTTTTGATGAAGCAAAAGGGTTACAACAAAATTTTAATATTTCAAAACATTTTCTTTAAAAGGAATTTGAAAAAGAAAAAGCTTATATTCCAAAACAGCAGAAGATGAAGTTATAGAAAACCCAGTTGAAATGAAGATATTTTTTACACTGTAATTATACTGTCATTGTAAAAATAGATTATAGATTTCAAAATATACCGAATATTATTTCTGATTGCTAATTAATAACTGATATAAAACCTCAGAAGTATGCATTAGAAAAATGTTCTGAAAACATTGTTAAGTTTTATAACTAAGATGTAAATGAAAATCTAATTCAAGAAATTGATTTGCTAAGGGATTTTTTTTTGAATGAAATGGTTGCAAATAACATATACAAGAATTTGAAATGCATAAAAAATGTTAATTATAATGAGCTATTTCTAAATGTATTAAATATGTTTAAACTTTGTTTTTCCAGTTACTATAGCAAATGCTGAACGCTCTTTTAGCAAATTAAAATTAATTTTACCTTTGGTCAAGCATGTGTGCAGAAAATGCTTGAAGTAATTAATGTAGTAGCGAATACAAAATCCAGCATTAAACAAACATTGTCCATCTTTGATTTTTTTGGGGGGGGGGGCTTTCAAATAATCAAGAGTCTCAAATGGATTCTCGCATCCAGAGGCTCCTTTATAGACAAAGTGCCTTTCCTCTTTGGTCTCACACGCACAACAAAGTTATTTCTATTTTTTTATCATATAAATACCTTCATCACGTTTTAGAGCAATATTTTTATTAAATCAAAAGCAATACAGTAAATGTGATTCATTTATGCAGGGGAAAAAACAATATTCAAAGATTAAATAAGTTTTTTAAAAAGATCACATTCAAAATTTATTTACATGGGAGTAGTAAGAAACTAAACATTATTATGCAGAATTATTAAGACTGTATGTTTTATTTTTATTTTCTCGTTCATAATTTAAATCCTATGTGTTTTAAACAAATAAAAAATGAGTTTTAATTTATTCTCTATGATTTATAAGTATTAACTTGTCCAAGTTGACTTTTGAAACATAATAGTGTGCGCCGTAATTTTGAATCAGGGTGAATAATGAGGTCGACATCTGAGATGGTACCAAGCTGACCATATCCACTCCTCGTCAATATGATAGCTTGGTGAGCACAGATTTAAAATACATTATTCCAGAGAGAAGGTCTTAACCTGGACAGAAAAATCAATAGGCAATAGCTCACTATCACGACCACTCGGCTACTGCGGTATTTTGTCTGCTTATTTAGTAAAGTAAATATGTGATTAATGCTTATCATTGTAATACAGAATTCGAGTAATTATTATTTAATAAAATCAATATTGCAAACCTACTTTTTACTAAATGGCCTGCAGGAAGATGGCTCTTTTTCTTTGCCCAGCTCTTACTTAAGTTAGTTTTTGATATTTAATAGTATTTTACTGTCATAAAATAAAACTTGAAAAATAATTTTGGTAAGGCTTATACGTAGTTAATAGATCAATCAAAACAATTTTTCTTTTAATAAGAGGTTTCTCTAATGGCAGCATTATTTATTCGCCGAATGAAACCAAAAGGAATATTCTCATAGTACCACCCATTTTGTCAATAGGTTGAACAAGTTGTTCTTTGCTAATTGTACGTTTATATATGTAGAGAAATCCTTAATGATGTTCAAAATGCAGCTATTGATTTATAAGAGATATGAAATTTGATTGAAATTTCAATGATGAGAGAGACCAAGGATTCATGAGAAATTCTCTCTTACTGACGACCTTTCTTGACCGAAAGCGTAAATAAAGTGTGTATTTTAATGTCAAAACACGTTATATAATGTGTAGTAAAAGTGTTTTTGAAATATAAACAACTTGATTGTTTCATTTTTTAAAGTTTAGAATGGCTTGAAACTTTGTATGTAATATGTAATTCGAATGTACATCTAAAAATATGGCTCTTATATTACGAGTTATATATATTTAGATTTATAACTTTTATATAATTTTGTGAAAAAAAACTTCGTACAATTCTTCGTGGACTTCTGTTTTGTGTTGATAATTCTAGTTGCAGCTGAGTTGTGAGATCATAATGTAAAATTATTTTAATTTTGAGTTGCGAGATAGTGATTTTGGAATTCTTTTTTTTATTTAATTTTATATTTTCCATATTTACGGAGTGCCCTGTGACAGAAGTCGTTAATAATTGAATAGCAATTTAATACTATTATAGAATTTTGAACATTTTATGTGACATTTTTAATGCTTCCACTGATATTAAGTTTTCTAGTGCCATCATTTATTTTGCCTTGCAGCGAATATTTTGTATTTTTACTTATGCAAAATTTTAGATTCATTAAATCTGATATATTTTTAATTTACCTTTTGAAGAGTCAGTAATTGTTTTGTAATGAATATAATAAAATTATATTCTATATTTGTGGAAATGTATATTTTCATAAAAAAAAAGTGTTAAATAAATTTTTATTTGTATTGTTTAGAGTTTTATCATTCTGAAATAACTTAATATTTCAAAATTTCTGATATGTGCTATTAGCATGTAAAAAAACAAATTGAGAGATATTAATAATTCAAAATTATATTGCAATTCACTTTTTATTTTTATTTTATTAAGTTTTATAAGGATTTTCCTATAAGATCATATGTGTATTCATTATAGTTCATCTTGGCTATCAATTTACTATGGTATAGGTAATTTTTATTTTTTTAATAAAATATAGCCTTTTAATCTAACTTTATTTATAGAATATTCTGATTCTTAATCTAATTTTTATTTATTAGTTTGTATGACAAAGAACCTTTAGAAGTAAAGTTTTGGTTCTATATGTTTATGTGTGTAGATGATATTTGCTTAATGTGAAGGGGAATTAAATTCCTTGTGTATTAAGGTAGTTTGAAAATCATATTACATTTGATTTTTTTTCATGTTATTTAAGAAAATGGAAAACTGTAAGATTTGATTAATTTCATATTACTTAAGATAATTGGAAAATCTATTGTACTCTTAAAATTTATATTGCTTTGAAAAACAATTCATTATGTATTTTAAAAACTTTCTTTGCTTATCTTTAGAAACTGTTACATTAAAAATATTGCATGTTAAAATAAAGTAAAATCGTAGCTTAGTTCACACCTTTGTTGATGAAGGAAAAAGGGTATTGATTTATGCTGACAATTTAGTTTTCTGTAATGGACTTCTGTCCAGTTTGACAATATTTTCCTATTTGACTTTTTAAACAAAGGTGTGCTCTTAAAGAGGATCTAACCAATTTGTTTTTAAAAAATCTGTTTTGAAATTTAAAAATTATTAAAATTAAAATTCCTTCTTGTGGAGGAAACTAGGCATCAAAATTGCTTGCTGTAATTGGTAGCGCCTATATGGTGCAGCACTAAAAAGTGATACTAACTCCTGGGGAATGTACTAGGTCTGCAAAGGTTTAAAATACCACTGTGCAGCCTCATTGGAAAAAAAAAGTTAAAAAATTATTTTTTTTTTAACAATTTTCCATAATATAAATTTTTTTTTTATAATGCATACGAGAAAAAAGAAATGTATGAATCAAACATTACATTTTTTGTGTTTTTTCTTATAAAGTCGTATCTCCTAGCTCATTTTGTTTTGGATGGATTTCTTCTGCAATAAGTGTTATTAAATGTAGTTTGGGCTTTTTTCCTGGTGATAATATTTTTAAAGATCTTTACTCAAACATATACCCTAAATTCCAGTGTATAATGAACACGTTTAAGACAAAAAATAAGATTGAAATTTAAGGGTGTTGTACACCAGGTATTAAAATAACTTTAAAAGTAACAAGAGATGAGCATAAAAAAAATTGCTTCTACTCATGTCGAAATACTGTTTATTTAAAAGAAATGACATGTGCCTTATGAACTAAAAGAGTTATAGTTCTAGAAGTATACTTTACCGTAATTTCGCACGTATAGTCCGCAGACACGATTTTATATAAAAAAAATTTCAAAAATCGTCAGATAGTCCTCACCACCGGATAGTCCGCGTACTATACGTCCGAAATTACGTTATTTTAATACGGCAAAATGTATTTTAGAAACAAAGAACTAAGTATGAATAGAAAAAAAGTACTTCCTTACTAATATACCTTCAGAAATAAAACGCTAAATACAAATAAAAAACAGTGCTTACTAATTAATCATATATTAATTAATAACACATTCCCCCTACTACATTAACGAAAACCTTCAAAGTCCGATTCATCGGTATCAGAATTAAACAGTTCTAATATATTTTCGGGAAGAGTGTCCGAAAGTTCATTTTCAGCATCACTATCTTCACTGTCAGTGATTTCCTCGCTTTCACTAACAATCCCGGCTTTTAAAAATCCCGATCATCGGCAGTTCACGACAGCGTGTTTTTTAAATTTCAACGATTTTAACCGTGAACAACCAGCGTATTATCCGCACTGGTGGATAGTCCGCAGCTTCAAAAATTCGCATTTTAAACACAGATAGTCCGTGGACTATACGCGCGAAATTACGGTATTTTTCAAAAGTCTGGGATAATACCTTGAATAAATAACTTTAAAGCATAAGAGCATTGTATACCAACATTTAAAATTTTTTTTGTAAAAAAGAGTGTGTGCGTTATACAGCGAATATATCTAAAAATTAAAAAATGTATCTTTATAGTATAGGTGCATGTTATAAGCTGGGTTTTACGGTACTATGATTTTCTTCTAAATACTACTTGGAAAGAAATTAGCTAATTTAGAGCCAAAAATATGTACGGTTTTAACTTTAATGGATATTTCTTTAAGTTTTAATTTTTACAATGTAGTTTATTTCCTATATTTTTATTCTGTTATTAGATTTATAATTTAATCTCTTATGTAAGTTTCAATAATCATATTTATAACAATATTTTTTCCAATATACTTTCATTCATATTTTTAACTTGAAAATATGTACAAAATATATTTTTTTCCCCTGTGATATATGTCAAAAAATGCCCGGGTGGAGTTTTATCCATTTTTGATTACTTGTATATTCATTATTTTTCGGAAGTATTTCAATTTATTTTTAAAAATTCTTTCTATCTATATTGGATTTTATTAAGATTATTTCATTATTTAGTTTTATTTTCTTTATTTAGATAAGAATGAATAAGTTTTATATTGTTTTTATTAATAATTTTTAATTCTAATATAATTTGAAAAAATTAATGTGTTGTTTTTAGAGGAAATAAATTTTTAAGTATTTTTTTCCATTTATATATTTAGCAAATTTAAACTTATTAATATATTAAAAATTCTTAATTGTTTTTCAAGTGGCATGTTTGATTTGTTCAGGGAACATTTCACACACATTTCATAACATTTAAAAATTATTTTCTGTTTGTATTTAATGAAAGAACTTTGTAGTTTTATTTATTTTTAAATTAATCTTTCAGAAACTTTTTTCTTAATAGGTTGAAAATGAATTTCATCAAAAAAAAATTGAAAGGTCACAAGAAAGATGACGAAGAAGAAGAATATGAAAAGGCTGTTTACGAACAGTCTCTTCATCCTCAAAATCAAGATCAAAAAATGAAAAATACTGAAGAATGGCAGTTTTTTCAACAACTTTCAATGAAAGTTCAAGATACTGTTCAGAAGACTCAGACTACGTTAAATAAGTTAAAAGATACTCGACCAGAAGATGGTTCAAATGAAGAAGATATATTTGATGTAGATAGTGACCTACTTTCAAAAGAAACTCCACAGTATGGTACAGTTAAGCCTGTACGTGCTCCTCCTAGGCCTCCTCCACCATCTGGGGATAAATCGATGCCTGCTGATTTGGACTTTGGGTCCGATTTCTCTCAGAGCTCACTTTCCAAAGGCCCACCAAGGCCTCCGCCTCCTGGATCTTCTGATACTTTTGCTTTGGATTCAAGTGCCTTACATGGGACACCAAGTAAAAGCTTTTCATCTCCTGCACGACCTCCTCCACCTAATCTTGGGAAGATGGATCATACTAATATAGCAGAAGATTTTCCACCAATTACTGGGTCAACATTTCCTGGTTCAAATGAAACAAAGAACACTGCATCATTTTCTTTGTTAGATGAATTCGGATTCAAGAGTGAGCCAGTAACTACAACAAATGCAAATATGGAAGATTTATTATTCCTTGATAATAAAGAAGATGTTGATCCCTTTGATACTTCTTTTGTTGATGTAAACAATATAACCATAGCTCCCGAGAAAAAGAACATAACTCAAGAAAGAGTTTCTGAGAAGAGCTTTAATCCATTTTGTAGCTCTGCTACTTCAGATGAATGGATGACCAGTTCTCCTAATCATTCTGATAAATCCAAAAAGACTGCTACAAATCCTTTTTTCTCTGGTGTTTTGGAGGAAGTGAAACCAGTTAGTCAAGAAAATGTTCAATCTGTTTCTTCCCATAATCCTTTCAGTTTCAGTGACCCTGTCACTGTTAGTAATAACCAAGATGATTTCTTTGGACTAACAATAGAACCATCATCTAGCAAAGATAAGCTTACAGAAAGCTTCTTTCAGAAAAATGATTCACCAAAGGCTTCTACAGAATTTGAATCTAGCAAAAATTTTGTAAATTCTGCCTTTAGTATTGGTGAAACAATTGAGACAGAAAATGTGATAGATGCTACACATGAAAATCTGACAAATGTTTCAAATGAAGTTCATCGTAAAAGTATTCCAAATGAGATAGATATATGGGATTCTGATAAAAAAGAGGATTCATTGACATTGAAGTCTGATAAAACTTTAACTGTTACTGAAGCTTCTGGAACATCAAATTCTTCTTTATTATGGGGATCAGATTCCTTAACATCAGAAGTCTTACAACCTGAAAAATTTGTTGCAAAGGAAGAACCTGCTAAAATTGAAAGTGAAATAGATAACAGCAAAACTACAGAAGATTTAGATTTCTTTAGTTCAAATAACGTACCAAGAAAAGAATCATTTTCAAAGCCTAAATATACATTACCCTTGGAAAATAGCTCTCTCCATGAAATATTACAACCAGAAGTCTCAGATAACCACTCTGATTTTACCTCATCCAAAGAGATTGAAATTGATACAATGAATACAAGTGCATTTTCTTCCTCCTCTCTAAAAGAAAATTCACATGACCAAAGTTCTGAACCACCTGATAATTTTGATTCAAAATTTACTCAGAAAGCTGAAATTACTTCCAAAGAAGAGACACAAGTAGTATTTGCTGAAGACTTCTCTAAACCATTTGAAGGAGAAAATGAACAAAATGCATTTTTATTTAAAGTTAAACCATCTGATCAAAAGGAAGATCTTGAATTTGATGCTTTTGCTGCAAAATTTGAAAATGCCAAAGAAAATCAAGGCTCAGATGCATTTGATCCATTTATGTCTAAAAGAGCCCCAACTCTAAAAAAAATTCAAGAGAATTATAAAGGTTTTGACAGTATGGATGAGTTTGATCCCTTTAAAGTAAGTAGCAGAGCAGAAGATGTTAAAAATGTGATGAAAAAAGAACCCTCTCGTGACTCATTTGAAGATTATGATAATGAAGTAGATTTTTCTGTTGTTATTAAACCTAAAGTTAAAGATAACAGTGAAGTTAATTTGCCCTTGATGGAGCCTCCCAAGTTATTACCTCCACCAAAAACTCCTACTAAAGCTTTTGAAACGCCTGCTTCTCGTTTTAATCCATTCGATAAAGACTTTTTGGAGAGTACTGAAGTTTCAAAGGCAACAGAAAAAGTTTTTGAAACAGTTGAAGTCGAAGATGAACCTGTGCCTGCTCTTGGAGAAGCTGGAGTTAGAAAAGCTGATTCTGTAGAAACGCCTCTTTCTCCATTATTTGATGAAGATACTTCACAGCCTTTAGAAATTTATCCTAAGCCTTATGATAAAGAAGGATGGGAAATGGTACTTAGACAACCTAATAAGAAGAAACTGACAGGCAATCGATTCTGGAAAAAAATATTTGTTAAGCTTTCAGAAAATAGTGTTTTGCAACTTTTTAACAAATCAGATGATAAACTACCATTTCAGGAATTACCATTGCAGGTAAATTTTTTTTCAGTGAAATTATAAATTATTATTTAATAATTATAATTTTAAGTTTTATTCTTGTAATTCCTTATTAATATATGTAGGTACATTAAACAATTAAAAAAATTAATATGTTTTGATTATTCTTTATTTGTATGATTTGAAATATTTTGTAAATTACATCGCTATTTTTAGTAAATCTGTCTTGCACTGAAAAATCCTTTTTATTTCGTTATTGCACTTTTATTTTCCATTTTATTTTGTTATGCATGTTTTATTTCAGTTTAATTTTATTTTGTTGTATAGGAGTCTTGGGCTGTTAATCTGGAACTCTGCGTAAAATGTGTTCAGTTTCACTTCATATATCAACTTTTTTTTATTGGCGCTGTTTCAAATCATCTTATCATACATAAGTTTAATCAGAAATCATTTATAAGGATATTCTACGTGTTGAATAATCTCATCAAAGCACAATTTTGTATTTTCTTATGAGGTATGTTTTCTGCATGCTTTTATAGAATGTTTTTGTTTTATTTTAAGTAAAATAGTTTGTACCCTTATTTATTTTTCTTTGATTGTTTTGTTAACCTGTGTTTTTATGAGTTTTTTTTCATGCATGTTAGTTTTTAAACAGTATTATCTTTTCTTAATATATATGTTGTTGGGAAAGTATGCATTCATCTCTTTTTTAAAAAAGTATTCAGTTAATTTAAAAATATTGTTTTCACACAGCATTTTTTTAAAAATATACTGTTATAAGTTTTTTCACATGTACCTGTAGTAATATTATAATATAAAGATATTGAATATGAAAAATTGATGAAATACCAAAATTTTAAAAAAATCTCAAAACATTTCATAGAAAATATGGTACTTTTTCATTAGTAAGGTGTAAGTGGTGAATTACCAAATATTTTTTCAGTAGCCATTATTGGCATGGCAATCTTTTTATGCTGATTTGTGTACCAAAATTCAGATCTATTGCATTTTAAGCATGATGAAAATATAGTACTTATTGGCATAAAAGGTATAAGCCATTTTTCAAAAACCTTTTTGTGCCTAGTAATGTAATTATGGGGAAAATATTACAAAAGCAAGTTCTTTTGAGACTGCATTTGATTGAAATGTAATTTAGTTTTACTTGTAGCAGCAAAAGTAAAGTACATAGAGGAACATGATTTAAAACATTTTTAATAGTTTTATCAATATGATTGGAACAAAGATTTTTGTGAAATGATGTGAAAATTGGACACAAATTATTATCCAATTATAGATTTGAACAATTGTTTATACAATGTGTCGGTTACTTAATAGAACAGAAGCAGAAAAAATGGACTCGGTGTGATCAAAGAAAGAGATGAGAGTCCGTTTGAGGGACAGAAGAACAGTACAGGACCTGTTCCACCTTAACAGTGAATATTTGATGGTGTTTGTCAGTAGATTAATGAATGTTTATATTCTTGGTTTATTGTCATCAAAACAAAGTAATCTTATTTTTGTGATATGGCACCCATCTAATGGGAAATGTTCTGAAAATATTTACATTCTGTAAAAATTTGACTGCAATGTATGGATAAAAAATGAGTCTAAGAGTAAAAAAAAATAGGAAAAGTGTGTTATTTGTACAAGATGAAAATTTAAAATCCTATTTTGTTTATACCTGTATCAATGGAGGAGAAAAAAATCATTTCAATCTGTATCAAAGCTTATTTATTTATGTTGGACTTCTATCTAGTATGAGGACAATAATTCTCCATTATGGTTTATATATGCATGTATCAAAATAGGCTTCATCTGATATAAATTACCATAATGCCAAATTTGGCAGCAATTTTCTTTGTTTCAAGAAGAAATAATGTTAGTAAAAATAATCTGCATGTGGCATAATTTTTTTCCTTCAGAATTTGAAAGAGAATTGTGATTTAGCAAACATATAAAACTTTTTCAGTCGCTTTAAGGTTGGGAATATTATTCGCTTTTTACCTTAACAGCTGTTGTCAATATATGCATACATGCATGTTGTTGTGGAAATAAATACTAGAAATTTAAACAGGGGCATACATATAATATATATATTTGTGGATTGACGAAATACATTTTTATATTGATAAATGATTCCTTCATAAAAAGTCATTTAAAGCAATATTTTTAAGTGTTTCATCAATTTTTTACTGGGTATGCACTTATTAATATTGAAGAAATTTGACCCTGAAATCTGATATCCATTAGTGATGCATCTGTTTTATTGATGTATCGTAATAGATTATTCCTTACTTCACGGACAAGGTGTTAGTAAAGTTATGATATTTGTTACAATTTATATTTAATATTTGTAGAACATGTATGAATTTTATTTGAAATTCAATAAGCAAAACAATTTCAACAAAAACTCATTCACTTTTCAGAATCTTGAAAATTTAGTTCGTATTCTTTTTGCCACTTTTTCTGGCTTCTGTTTAAGCTCTTTCTGCATTGCAGTGACATTTTGTTAAATATATTTTTTGTTCATTAATGTGATGTTGCATGTACATGTTGTCTTCTCTGCACACACACATATATATATCAAAGTATCTTAGATTATTTCTTTTTGAAATTAAAGGAGAAAGTTTTTCTTTAGTCTTGAAATTTGCACTTTTAAATTTATCCATTCACTTTTTTAAGTTGATGAAGCTGATTTTAACCTAGAAATTATTTACAGTTAGCTTAAAAAAACTTGTTTTTCTGGTGCTTTTTTAAAAAAAATTTATACAATTATTCAATTTGTAGGATAAATGCTTTTGTTACATTTAAAAGTACTGATTCATCAATAAAATCCTTTTAGATTACAAAATAAAATTTGTTAAAATTCGCTTTTTCAATTAAAAAATTGATCTTTTTTTTTTTGAAGATTAATATACTTTAAAAAAATATTTTTTCTTCATTCTTCTCAATACCATTTGTGCATCATTGTTTAAATTTTTTAAAGTATATTTCTATTTAATACTTATGGCCTGTAAATTTTAATTTTTAGCCCAGAAGACCTTAAATATGTTATGTAATTTTCTGTGTGCAAATAATTTTTTAAGGGACCATTTCACCAAGTTAATGAGATCTTAACTTAAAATATATTAATTTATTGTGTCTTAATAGAGAAACTCTT
Source organism: Trichonephila clavata (assembly GCA_019973975.1). NCBI lineage: Eukaryota > Metazoa > Arthropoda > Arachnida > Araneae > Nephilidae > Trichonephila > Trichonephila clavata. The sequence continues at coordinate 44,988 of BMAO01037875.1, forward strand.
CCTTGTATTTCAATTTACATAGATTCAATTTTTGTAGATTTTTTTAATGCAGTGTAGTTTAAGGTGTATAAAGTGGCTTATATATATATTAATTGTATAAGGGGGATTACATAATTTTACATATGTTATAATTTTTTTAACTTTATAAATATTTTTCTCTTGAGTTCTTGGTTGAGTTCATTAAATTTTTGTTTTACGTATCTAAAGTTTGAACTCTTCTTATGACAGAAATCCTTGTGAGAGTGACAGTCTGAGATTTTTTTTTTCTGTACACTATGGAATTGCTAGTAGTATTTAAAGTTTTGAGTTATGTAATTTTAATTTTTCAGTGTTTCTGAATTTTTGGTAAATATATTTTTAATGAACTTTTTGAGGAAATTTTTAAAAATCTGATTCTTAGTTGTATTTGCAAAAATACTTGCATTAATTTTTACATGCAATTGTAAAGGTTAAAATTTTATTAGGGATTAATATAGCAAAGTATTTTGCAATACATTAAAATGGAATTTATTTTAATGTATTGTAAATTAGTATTATGTATTTAAAATTGTATTTTTATATTATCATTGGATTATAATTTAAAAATATGTAACATGTTTTCATGTTCAGTAATACATATCTCTAAAATAATAACAAATGAGAAAGTTTTATGAAATAATTAAATGAATGTAGCTTCATCCATTTCTTCTAAATGTATTAAAATAGTATTCTTCAATCTACTACATCTGTGATTCCGGATTAGTTTTTATAAAAGGAAAATTTTTTTTATCCTTATTTCTAATTCTGTATGCCACTGAAAGCTTGCCATGTTGAGTGGTGATGCATATTAAATCCATCAATGTTAACCTGATGTTAGTGTAGTGTTGATGTTTTGAAAGTAAGATGCTAGCTGGGTGTTCTTGCCATTTGACTAAGGCTTAAAATTAAAAGGTCTGCTACCAATATCCCTTGTTCAACCTCAAAGTGTAACAATGAACAATCAATTCTCATTCTGTAAATGTATATAATGCATTTAATGGGACACTTTTCAAATTACAGGCTTGCTACTCTTTATCAGAAATCGGAGCTCAACAATATGATCAATATGGTAAAATATTTACTGTGAAGTTACAGTATAAATTTTATCGAGAAAGAGTTGGGGTCCGTCCTGGTCAAATATCTAAAGTTACTCAAGGCCAAGTAACATCGATGGGAGATGTTGCAAAACTTGGTTTGCCGCTTCAGCATTCACCTCAGACATCTCAACTTTTGAAACTTGGATCACAATCTTATTCTGATATTAAACTCTTTATACAGGTAATATCTCATTATTTACAATTCTTTTTTAAGTTAAGTCTCTTTTTCTTTTATATCCAAAAATTTTTATTTTATAGGAAGTAGAAGATGCCCTTTTTCGGATGAGTGTTCATAGAGATCGTGTTCTAACATATAAAACGGAAGAAGTTCAAGTTATAGCTCAAGATGAATTTTATGTTGAACAAAGCAAAACTGGTCATATTGATAAGCAACTAGCTCGAGTTCGTATTTTCTTTCTGGCGTTCATTACTGGTAATAATGCTTCTTATGCTTTTTTATATACTTTAAAATCTGATTTATTATGTTCTGTCTTTAGATTTTAGGTTACTTTTAATATTTTTTAGTGCATATTTTCAAACAACTTATTTTAATTCATTTTTTAAAATATGTTGATCCCAATTTTCTTAATTTGATATCTTTATTAAAACATTTATTACTGTTTAATGAATATCTTTTTATCAGTTGTAACTACATTTTGCTTATTGGATTTTGAAGGAAACTGAAGTGCTATTTTGATTTTAATTTAGTGCAGGGATGCACAACCTAAAGACCATGAATGTCTATTATAAAAGAAGAGTAATCTAGAATGGAATTTACCTTCGTTAATTAAACAGGGAAAAATCGTATACGAAAACAGTATTACAGCAAATAATTTTACAGTTCATTAAGTTTTTTTCTATTTATTATGCGACTTTCAATATGTTTCCTTTATGGCTATCTGTGAGTACAAGTTTTCGTATAAGAGAAGCTTGCGGACGTGATCACTGGAAGGCATTATTTCTTCCTTCGCAAGGTCTGGATGCAGAAAAGTCGAAAAACATGTGTATTCACGCACAGAACAGTCCCTATTTGAAATTATGCAGAGCCAATCAAAAGTACCTATCGAACTCACGTTTTTCTTTATAGTGAGCGTTACCAATAATAAATAACTTCTACTCGGTAACAATGATCATTCTTTAATATCCTCGTGGTCAGGGCCGGCCCTAGCAATTTTGCCACCCCAGACAGAAATGAAAACTGCTGCCCCTCTCCCCAAAGTAAAAAAAAACTATTATTAAAAAAGATAAAAATTGTTCATAAATGCACACCTATAAAACTTGAATATTCCTTGTGAAGAAAAGGGGAGCTAGCAGTACATATATATATATTAACAACTAAAACAAAAAATTACCACTGTTTTTTTTTCTGACTTTTAATTCTGAAAACTTTTTGGTCAATTTGCTTAGCTATTTCATGTTCGATAGCCAATGTAGCTAAGCCATTTAAGCTATTTTTAGAATTTGTGAACTGTAAGAAATTTTTTATTAATTTTAATTTTGAGAAACTATTATCTACACTTGCCAAACTTATTAGCAAATAAAGTAAAATAAATGCAATAGCAAGATTTGGAGCAAATTCTAAAACAGAAATAAATTTTTAAAACTTCAACTGGGCTTTTTTTTTTTGCCTGCTAAGCTGAAACTGACATTATCTCATCTGCTCAATCAAGCGCGTTTACATCCAATGATTCTCCATCGGTCAACATCATTTCTAAATTTTTACAGTTTTTAATTAATTAAAGTTTTAAGGGTATCTTTTAAATCATATATATTGTACAAAAATTGAAAACAATTACTGTCAGTACTCATTAAATTAAATCTGCATTCCAAGGCATTAACTGCTTCGTCCAATGTAAAAAAAATAAAACTCTACCTTGAATTTTAATTTAGGATATTCCACGAGATCACATTGTGCTTCATAATTAAAATTTACATTTTTCCGTTGAACTCTGTGTCGTGACTGCGTCATCTCAAAGTTAGCAGGGATATCAATCTCGACGGCCAGGTCTTTTGCATCACAATGCATTTTATCAAAAGTCACATCCTTAAAAAAATCTTTACAATTTCTTGAGAGTTCCATAGTAGATGGTAGATCGTAATATTTTGTTTGCAATAGCTTGCTTATTAAATTTTAATGCAATTAAAGATTTTATACCAAATAATGATGGCCATAGGAACTTGAATTGTTAAGTAGATTTTAATAATCCAGAGGCCTCATCTCTTGTCAATTTCAGCATTATTATAAAAACTAAGCATTACAAAAACCTCCCAATTGATAACTTAAGGGTTTAATAGCCTCTATTCAGCTTTCCCAGCTAATTACACTAAGTGGCTTTAAAGTTTTATGCCCTTTATACATTTTAATAATATAACCCAACGAAAAGTTGATGGGGAAAAAAATTTTTTTTAACTATATTAAAAACAAGATATCAATCATTGGCATGGCCAAGTAATTTTAGTGCATTTTTCACATGTTGTATTTTACAATAATTTTTTTAAAAAAACTTTTTGCAAACAATAAATTTACTAGGTAAAATTTGAGAAAATTTTGTTATGAACTAGCGAAATTCAGGAAAACTATGGGAAAATTTAAATATGATTCGGCTCATCTAGGGCACAAATGCGACCAAATTCCGAAAACCCGAGGTCAATTGGTTGCTTATTGGCTGAGAAAAAGGTACAACAAAATATGGAACGAAGACGAAATTTGCATCCTAATAGCGCTTTTGTTCCACTACCTGAAAAACGCTCTAAAAAGTACAGACTTCTAAGGATGCTTTTGCCATGTCATTAACGACCAAATTTAAAGAATGGCTACTACATGGCACATAGATTGTTCGCGGATTTAACGTTCTTATTTTAAATTGAGCCCCTGATTTCTCGCCTTTCATATTCACTCTGTTATTGTAGGCCTTCCCCCGCGCAAATTTAGCCCTAATTTTTTTTAAGTTTCTCAATTATTAAATTTGAAAGTTCTCTTCCAGTTAATCTTTCAACTGGAAACAAAAAAAAACTCACATTAGTTTAAACGATTTTGAGATTACTGAATCAATTTTTAAAATTCCTTCTCACCCTTTGTTCAAATTTCTGATCCCTTATATTTTTTAGACATTTGAACCAGACGTCTTACATTAGGTATTTCTGATTAAATGTCTCTAACTGTAATTGTTAATGGAAATTGTTATATTGTGAAGTTTTGAATATGATGTATTACCCATCCTGGTTTTAAAATGAAAACAGTTATCTATTTTTTTTTTTCAGTTGGTAAAATTTGCTTGAATCTATTTTATTTGCCTCTAACAAAAAAAATTTTCATGTAATGCAGTAACTTCTGATTTTTCTTTTAAAAATAGAAGTGAATAAAATTCAATACTTGAATAAAAAGAAATTTTTCCGTCTTGCAGCCCCTGAGTTTTATTGCATAATTTTTTTTCCTCTTTGTCAAGGTATGAAGTATATTTATAATCAGAACTTATATTTGAATATGCATCTACATGTCTCTTCTGAATTAAATTTTTTTAGAGGAGTTTCATATTTGCATTTTTGTAATATGCAAATAAATATGAAAGAATGGTGTTGAATTACAAAGCAGCTAACAAATTTTTATGCAATAAAGAATATCTGCCAAAAGTAATTTTGTCATTTTCTTTTGTTTAAATAATTTGTTATGTTTAGAAAGTTTTAAATATGAAAGAAAACTTAAGGTGTTACTTTTTAAAATTTTCTTTTGTGTGTGTTTAAATAAATTTTTATGCATTAGATGTGTGAACTTCACTAATAATTTTAAATTTAACATAATTGTGCATAAGAAATCAAATTCATTTCTATCTCATGGCATTTTAATCTCTTTAAATGTATATTTTATTGTTTCAGAAACTACAAAAATTGATAAAATGACTTTTCTCAAGGAATTTTTAAAACTTATTCAGCAAATCAGATGTGTATGATTGTATGACTTTTATATATGTAGTAGTGATTGCAAATATCATGTCAATGTACTTCACATTTAAAAAAAACCATTTAGTTTGAAAATGTTTATTGAGTGCATAAATAAATGTTTTCAGAATAATTAAAATTGAAATTAACAAAAGTTAGATATTTTTTTTTAAGTGAGTTTAAAAAAATCTTCAGACAAAATATCTTTAAAGATCTCTTAATGCGTGTGTTCTTCAACAATATAATAGTGAAATGCATTGCTAAAGTCTTGTGATGTTTCCTTATGTATATTTTGCCTCATTTATTACATTTCATTATTTAATCAGAAATGTTAATATAAAAATCATTTAGAGTTGTGGGAAATTTCATTGAGATAAACACAAATTTAATTTTCCTTAGATTAATATTCTCCTTTAGCTTATGCAGGTTGTAAATTTATGATTTTAAACTAATTAATTTTTTTTTCTAATTAAATTTTTGTCTGAATTTGTGAAAAGATCAACAAAAATTAATCCTACTTTATTTATAGAGTTGTTTTATACTGAAGTAATCTTCAAGAAAGTTCCTTTTATTGTAATAAATAAATTTTTTGACTTTAAACAGTAATTTGTGTTCAATGACTATATTTTAAAATGAAAGCATATTATGTAAAATTGCATGTGAGTAAAGTAATAATATACGTGGGAAATTTTTTTCCTAAACTCATAAGTTTCCTTAATTTTCTTGTCTTTTAATACATTTTTTACTTGAACGTTGCCTACATGGGGTTGTTCAGCCAAGTTTTTATGAGTAAACTTCATTGTCATTTAGTAAGAGTTTTATTTTTGCATTGCTTCTCTAAAGTACTTGAAGCTTAAAAATTCAGTTTCAAAAGGAATCAAACATTCATTTTGAACTGGCTTGCTGTTTATATTTGGAGAATTATCATAAGCAACTATCAAAGTGAAACATAGAATTAATATATTTAATGTTCATGATTAGCTTCATTTATCTAATTTTTTTAAGACTTTCGGGTTACAGAGGCAATGTCATTTTAAAAATAAGTTTTGATCTGTTTTTCCATTTTTAAGATATGTGGTATAATATTAAGAGATCTTTTTAGGTATGCCATCTGTCGAAGTTGGTTTGAATGACATTATTAGACAAGGAAAAGAAGTTGTAGGACGTTATGATATCATACCAGTGGTAACTGAAGAATGGATACGTCTTGAGGAGTGCGAATTTCATTCATGCGTTGTTCAGGATGAGTTTTATAAAAATCGTGTTATAAAGTAAGATTTTTTAAATATTTTTGTAGTTATATAATTCCTTATTTTTACTAAAATGTTCTGTTAGTATTTTATTTGAATTAGTTATTTTGGAATGTCTGCTCTGCTTGGAACAATTTTATGTATGTATGCATGGGTTTCCTAAAAAATTAGAAAATATTTATAAATGTGTGATATAATATATTATAAAATTTAAGAATCTTGAAATTGTGTTAAGTCTAATTACCTTACTTGTATATATTTGTTCATAAAGATCCTGTGTGTGTTTTGTTAATAGCTTGTTTGGTGCTTTGTAAAGCTTTGGAATCGGTACAATGTTTTAAATGTTAATAAGGATAGTGATAAGTTGGTTTTATAAAATTCCTGTTACAATATGCTTGAAAAGAATGTTACATTTTTTAAAACTATTGCATAATGCTTAAAATATGTAGCTTTACGATGTTTCAAACATTGGAGTTTATCTAATTAGGAAATGAAGTCAAATTGGGGAATGAATTCAACATGAAGAAAATTTAAATTGATATTTTAAATTTAAATGTTTGTGTAATCAATGGTCTTATTTTCTTTTTGTTTGAAATGTGTTCCCTTCTTCCTATTGAATTTGGTTATTATATACTTGATGTATGTCTTATTGCTTACTGAAGGATCTGCACTGGGCTGAAAGGAAAGACAATATTATTCTTTAAAAAAATCTGAAGACTTTTATGTTTTTTATTTATCAAAGATCAAAGACATTGGACTTCATAGATATGATATTAAGGTTTCCATCAACTTTGATATTTAGTCGAATTTAACGATTTATTGGATTGAAGCGGGTTATGTATAAAATGAATGACAAAACCTTGTCCTATCTGTAAAAAATAAATGCTTGCTAAATAGGATGATCCATAATATTCTCCAACACAAAAGAATGTAATTGCATTTATTCCCCTTAATGATGAAAAGTGTCATTCAAAAAAAAAATTTGGAGCATAAAGTACACAATGAGCTTGAAAATTCCTTTTTGTATATTTTTTGAATTGTAAAAAACTTTGATTTGTTAATGGTTTGTTAACACCACATTTTTCAATGAATTTCCTTGCTTCCAATTTGATTATCAGAAAATTACACCCTACTTTTAATATATATTTTACTTAATAAAATTTAAGTTTTTAAAATTTATTCTTGTTGTATTTTTTATTTTGTCTTGCTTAATAATTCTTGTAATTTATATAAATTATTAGTTAAAATCAAAGCATTTAAATGCATTTAAATTTGTAATAATACTTTTGAAATTAAGCGCACATACTTTTTTGGTGACATATAGCATACTTTTATGGATTGAAGTCTTTTTTTTTTAATCATATCTATGCTTCTTAATTTTATTGTACACTTATTGATAAATTAATTCTGAAAGGTACTGATATTTTCCTCAAATCGCCTGTCCATGAAAGAAACATACAGTTTACCAAAATTCGTGTTGCCTTAGAAGATTTATTCTAGAAGATACTTAATATTTTAACTACCATAGAATTTGAGAACCATTGTTGTATTAAATGTCATCTTAATGTATTAAGCACAGAGCAAGAATTTCAATAAAATGTGCTTGTTTTAAATTTTGTCTTCTGAAACTTTGTTGAAACTTCGATTGTATTTTTGTTATAACATTTTCTTGATACTTGTTTATCTGTATTGTTTATAATAAAATGTAAGATAATTTTTCAAAAAATTGTACTTTTCTTTTTAAAGATTTCACCCACCTGATGCTTGCTTATTTGAACTTCTACGATTTCGAATTCGCCCACCGAAAAATCGGGAGCTTCCTCTTCAGGTTAGATTTTCTTCAAATACTTATTTCAACCACTTAGATTATTATCCAACAGTTTAATTTCTGGAAAAGATAAGATTTCTTATGTATGTAAAGAGTGTCATAATACATTCTAATCCCATGCAATTGGATTACTGTAGCTATACTTTTTTGTACACTTTTAATGATTTTTAATACTAATTTTTTAAATATCATCAAAAAAGTTTAAAATTTTTTTACACTTGTATAAGACACTGTTTAATCACTTAAAATGTATTTATGAACTGCTTCTAGTAGAATATTTAAGTAGATGTAATGCACTTTAATGATGTCTATATATGAGTATATGTAGTAATCTTGTCTCTTTGAAATTTTATATATAACATTGAGTCATACAGATCATGATATGGAACATAAATTTATCAGTTTTGTTTTGGCAAATTGGTAAATGTTAAAATATAATCATTTTGGGCAATTTATTATTTGTTTTTAGTTATATGTGGGTGTATTTTTCAGGTACGAGTCTTTATGACTGTAAGTAATACAAGAGTTGAGATTCGTTCTGATATTTTGGTCCCAGGATACAGTAGCAGAAAACAAGGTCAAGTTCCATGTGAAAACATCCAAATTCGCTTTCCAGTACCTGAATGTTGGATCTATTTGTTCCGCACAGAAAAACATTTTCGTTATGGGTCCAAAAAATCGGCTGCAAGAAGACCGGGTAAAATAAAGGTACAAATATTCCTGGCCTTCTAAATTTTTGGAAGGTCTGTTTTACTATACTAGAGTTTTAGTATATTTTGATTTATTAATAGTTTTAATACAAAATATAGTAAAATGCTTAATAGAATATACCTGTAGAATAGAATTAGATATTAAAATCAGTGCTATAATTGTGTTCCTTTTTGAAAGTTTAGTCTTAAGTAATGTTTGCATAATACAGAAGATTTTCGACTGTAAACATCTTTATTGGACAGTTATTAGAGTTTTAAAAACATTTCAGTTATCATTAGAATAAACCTCTTAGCATTTTGTATACAACTGATACAGTGCGCGTATAACATAAAAATTTCCTCTTTCCTTTCATTTTTGCTGCAACCGATCTTGCATTATTTGCCTGGAGTTTGGTTTATGAAGTGGCTAATGTAAATGTCATCTGCTTTGCTTTGTTTGGCCATAGTGTTGAAAATAAGGTCTATCAATAGCAATCATAATAACATCAGTAGTATTTATCACTATCAATTTATCATCAGTATAGTAGCAGTAATTAATAAAAAATGAAGTAAAATTAAAAATGACCTGATTGTTTTAAGTTTTTTTCCATGATAACATTAAAGGATCTAATGTGAAACTTTTTTATCATTAAAAATTCCTTTTTTAAAAATAAAAGTTATTTCCTTTAAGTTTTGATGAAAATTATCTGCACTAATTATAAAACAGAATATATAAAATTTAAGATTTTGATATTAATATATATAGTAAAAATCCATTAAATTTTTAAAATAATTCATTTATGTAATTTGTATGTTTTTTTTTAGTTATTAAATGCATTAAAACTGAAAAAAAAAACTACTTATAACTGTGTATTACATTTATGAAAAATTTGTTATTCATCACTATGTATAATGGAAAAATATCTAATACATTATAGTAGATTATAAGCAATTTAATGCTGTTTGGGTAAGTTACATACAAAACAGTTTAAAATTGCATTTTTTAAAAATGTATTAAGCCCCATTTTCTTTAATTTAAAAGAACTTGTATGAAAGTCATGCATTTCTCAAAATCTGAACATTTACTACTTTGAAATGACTTGAGCTAAGATTTTTTTTGTCTTAAAATCTTTTTCTCCCTCTTTTAGTTGACTTTTATTATGACCTTTTTTGTGCTAGAATTGAAAATAAACATATTGGAGAAAGAAAAGGTGTTTTAGCAGCAGAATTTAACATTCATCAGTCAATATTTAAGTATTGGTCATATTTTGTGTATGTCACCAGTCTAAAAACTTAAATACTTTCCTTAAAATAAGCAATATATCCCATTGCTCTTTATCCATCCAATTAAAAATTTGGTTCCCTGTGTTAAAGGAATGAAAACGATACCAAATTGAAATGCAGTTTTCTCTCATAGCTTTTCACATTCCACTCACCACCATGCCAACTTATGGAGTATTATACAATGTTTTACATCTTGTGTAACAAATTTTTTTATGTATGGTGGATAGGTCATTATTTTTCATATATGAACAAACATATCAAAATCAATATACGTAGAAACTCATTTTTTAAAGGCATTTTGCTGTAATTTTAAATTTCTCTTTTTAAAAGATCCTTATAACTTTAAAAAAGGGGATGAGAAGGTGCTCAGAAGTTTGAATTATAAATAGAATTGCATAAAATCAATACCTTCCACTTAAAGATATTTTCAATTCAGATATAGATTCTACTTTAAACAAATAGAGAGAGGGAGGTAATAAAATGTATTTTGCAAAGCAACTTCAAGCCAAATGGAGATTTTGCATCTAAACCATGTGATGGTACAGGTATATAAAATATTAGTTTTGCTGGTGAAAAAATTCACCCTTTATTTCTTCCAAAATATTTGAGGGTTTTCAAAATGATTTATTTTTTTATGTGGCACTTCAGTTTCTATGCATAAATTAATACATCTCTTTTTGTTCGTTTTGGAATCTATTTACCTAGGGATTAGAGCGAATCATAGGTGCCGCGCAAAACCTTGATCCTAGTCTCATAGAAGTATCTGCAGGCCAAGCAAAGTACGAACATGTCTTCCATGCTGTGGTTTGGCGTATTCCTCGTCTACCAAAAGAAGGCCAAGGTAATTCTTTCCCCTCTTCTCATCGTAATGATTTTCATAAACATAAAATAATTTAAGTTGTGGAAATTTGTTTGATTCAATCTGTTGTACAATTAAATTTAATTTAAATCTAATTACATTTTGCTGGAAACTTTAATATCTATGTCCATATTTTTTTATGAATATTTGTTTTTGTCAGAAATTAAATTTCTAAAAGGTCTTAATTAAATCGTTTGAATGTAATTAAGAATATTTTGGATGCCAGCATTAAGAAGTAGCTATTTAATTTAGTCTTCGAGTTACATCTGTCTGATTAATCGTATTTCTAAAGAGATGTTTGATATAAATCTTAAATTCACATAAAGTTACCATAAAATTGAGTCTTGCAATAAGACTACCAAAAGGCAATTTTATTTGTAAAGTCTCTGTTCACAATTCAAATAAAAGTTGGGATTAAAAAGAAAGGGATCAAAAAAAGTGTCCAAATTTTGGTACATGTTTGTGTAGTTTTGTTACCTTTGCTCATATTGTCAATAAAATTTTAAAACATTTCTTTCTATTCTAGTGTAAAAAGTTCAATATCAATTTAGTTTTAAAATAAAGGAGAAAGGTTATAAATGTGGATTAAATTTTGTGCTGGTAAAAATGGGTTAGTAATGCATTATATAAGGTATTAAAATATGCTGGTCTCTGTATGATAAAGTCTTTATATTCCTTACTTGTTCAATTTTTAAAATTGTTTACTTCAGCATACCTTGACTTAGTTTTGATATTTGCAATCTGAACTAATTTTCAAAAATTTAAAAAATAACATTTCGAAACTCACATTTTATACTAATATATATTACTAAAATACATTTGTTTAAAAAAATGCTTATATTTTTAAATTTTCGTTTTTTGTATTCTGTTTTCTCCCAAAAAACTAGTTTCTGATGCATTGCTTTGAAAATAAGTCTTTTGCTTTTATTACTGAAAATTTTTAAGAGCTCAAATTTTCTAGAGTTCGATTGAAGGGTGGCCAAGTTAGTGAAAATGCTGAGTTATCCAGAATGGGATTAAAAATGAAAAAGTACGAGTGTTTCCTCTGAACATATTGTACTTCCCTTGTATATATTGTTTACTTGGGAATACAACAGAAAATAAATTGCCTTTAAACAAAGGAAAAGTACTTCTTTTTGAAGGCATGAAGCATTTACTACATGAAAATGAAAACTATTGAATACATAGTATACAATAATTCATCAGATCAGACAGGCCACAGAAAAATACTTTATGAAGGCATAAAGCTGTCTATAATCAAAATTAGGTAGCGGGTTTTTAAAAATAGGCTTCTTTTTTTAAAGAAATGTGTATAGTGTCTTGTTTTTCGTTTTGCACTCTGCCTTTTTCTGCTTCATCACGATAACGATGAAGGTGCAGCAAGTCTATTATACCTACACCCCCCTTGTTCAAGTGCCATAAAATGTCCACACTCACTCACTCCCCTTGTTCAAAATACTGAAGGGTGATCCCTCACTATGATATTTTAGAATTTTGTGCAGTGTCCTCAACATTAACGTCTTCATCATTTTTTGGCATTTCTCCATAAATTGTGACACTGAAGCAATAATTTCCACATTGGTTTTTTGATTTGCAAGGGTATGACCAAGTTATCTGGACTGTGCTGGGTTATCGAGTGACCAATTTTCAAAACTCTATAGTCCTAAAATGAAAATAATTAAACTTACCGACATTTTATGTTTATCTATTTTTACCGATGGTGGTCAAATGGCTGCTTTTTAAATAAAGAATTATGTTCTTTTTCCAATTGATAATAAATAATTTGGAATTTATTGTCTCCAATGAAATAAAAAATAATGGTCATGCAATAATTAAAAAACTTTTTTATATTTTGCACATTTACATTTTTAAATAAATAGAAATTGAAAGATTCTTCTTTTTTTCTAGTAATTTAAAAATATAGCGTTATATTTCAAGTAAATTGAATTTTATTAGTCATCCCTGCTGTTACATTTTTATCAAAAATGTGCTCCTTTCTTTGCCCTTCAAAATATTGTTTTGCATATGCCATTAGATTTGATATTTCTCTGAGAATAGAATGAAGTTGGGGATCATTATGAAATAATTAGAATCTTTATGCAATAGGGATCTTCTTGAATTTTTTAGCAAAACAATTCCATCAATTAAAGTTTCAATATTCCGATAATTCTTTTTCTCTTCACATTCGTTTTCGGAACTAGAAAGTGGCCACAGTAGCCCAATGGTTAAGGTAACAGACTCGTGGCCAGCATGTCATGAGTTTGCGCATAGTACCGCTGAAGACCAGCCATGTAAGGAAACAATGCACATTAAATCTGTCGAAGCTCGGGTGTCGTCCTCGTCTCTTGACCATGGCCCAAAATTACAAGGTCTGTCACCAATTGTCCTGGAGTATCTTAATGTTGGGATGTTAATATTAACTCATTCCGAGCTATCTCACTCTTTTTTTGTTTCCTATAGGTATTTGCAATGTTCTCTTCCTCATTATCCGAGTCAAATTTTTCAGAGTCACTCTCAATTAGATCGCATATACCATCCTCACTCTCATAATTTCTTCAGTTTCGAAGTATAGTTCGCTTATATTATTTATTTCTTCTGACAATTTCATTTGAAGTGATATTTCTGAGATAAATTTTTGAATTTCCCTTTGAGTAATCTACTAAAATTAAAATACAAAAACGACTTCTAAACTTGACTATTTTTTATTTATTACCCAAAGTTTGTAGCCTATTATTGCAATTAGAACTGACCACGTATCAAATATTTGTAACCTTTATTTTGTGTCGTAGGTTACTTGCTGACAGCTGGTGTTCAAAAGCAAACTGTACGTAATCACAATTGGTTGATATTCTCTTGGAAGTTTGAGATTTCAGTACAAATAACTTTATAAAATTTCAAAAATTTTCCAGCAGTCAAAAGACCACTCATGGTAGATGATGGTAGAGTATATAAGATTATCAGGAAAAACTAAAGAAAAAGATATTGAAAAATTAAGTGGTTATATATTATTTGCTTTAATAAGTTTCAGAAAAATTGAAACCCGTAATTCACATTTTCGGTTGGCCTCAAAAGCGGTCATTTGACCACTCTGGTAGGTTTAATGTGAAATAACATAAGACTAAGCTGAAAGTAGTCTTTGTGTGAGCCAATTCTGGAGTCTCAACCAAAAAAATACCTTTTATCAAAGAATTTTGTTTTTCTTTGTAAACTTTATTAAATTTATCTACAGAATCTTAAATATTTTAAGTGTGAATAAGAGGCAAGAGAGAGGGGTATTGTAAAGGGAGTTCTCAAAATCGCTATTAATGACTTCCTTCCACAGTGGCTTGACAATCCAGGGTGGGCCTTGGCCTCCGCAAGAAGCATTTTCCAGGCTAGCCTTCTTCCTTCTAGTGTTCTCCAATTCTTAGTTCTCAAAACTAGGAGATCTTTTTCTGTGCCATCAATCCATCTAAGATAAAGCCTGCTCTTTCTTCGTGTGCCAATTAGTTGGGGACTTTTTTTTAGTGCTGTGGTCTTTGTCCATTCTGACAACATGACCTGCTCATTTAATTCGTTGTATTTTAATGAAGTTAATGATGTCAGTTTCTTTATATGATTGATAGAGCTCGAAATTTGATCTTCTTTGCCACATTCCGTTTTCCTGAAAAATCCTCCAAAAATAAATCTTCAAGATTTTTCTTTCGTAAGTGCTTATGTTCTCATTGGCTCGAGACATGGATCAAGTTTACAGTTATACTGATGGATGAGTAAGTTAATACTGATCTTAAAAGACTTTTATACAAAAGAACCTTTGTTTTTCTTATGATTAAATTCGATTTAATATATTTTCGTATTCCACTAAGGACATCTGTTAGCCATAGTAATTCTCTCTCTCTCTTTTTTTAGTAGTACAATCGTTTCTATTGTTAATTTCTAAACCTAAATAAGTGAATCTGTCAACTTCAAAACTATACTCTTCAATTTTAAAGTGGAGTTGTTAAAACAAGATTTAGTGCAAGGCATGTACTTGGTCTCGTTCTCATTGATTTTCAGTCCCATTCTGAGGGCCTCTTTCTCTAAAGATAAGGAGGCTTGTCTTAGTGCAGTGGGTGTTCGGGCAATGATATCAATGTTATCAGCAAAAGCCAACAACTGTATTGATTTATTAAAAATATTTCCTCTGGTATTGATATTGGAATCTCTTACAACTTTTCCAATGCTAAATTAAGGAGGAGACAAGCTTGTGCATCTCCTTGTCGAACACCATATTCTATTTCCAATTGGTCCGAAAGATCATTCTGCACCTTGACCATGATCTTTGTTTCAATTAATGTCAGGTTTATTAACCTTAATAACTTATCAGGGATTTTAAACTCTTCCATGGCTGCAATAAGAGCTTTTCTGTTCATGCTATCATAAGCAGTTTTAAAATCAATAAAGAGGTGATACGTATTGATTCCAAGTTTCCTTATTTTCTCCAAAATCTGACGTATGTTGAATATCTGCTCTGTAGTGGATCTTCCCTTTCCAATATCCATTTTGGTAGTCTGCAAAATTTCCACTAGTGTAGAAAGTCTGTTGAATAGAATATATGAGAATACCTTATAACTTGTACAGAGCAAACTGATTCCTCTATCATTAGAACACTCAAGTATATCTTTCTTGTGTATTACACAAGTTATACTCAATTTCCATTCCTAAGGGATTACCTCCTGTTCCCATATGGCTTGAATCAAATCATAAACTTTCTTAAAGGTTTCCTTTCCTCCATTTTTATTAGCTCAGATGGAGTAGGGTCAGGGCTGAGTGTCTTATTGTCTGTTAAGTTTATTTATGGCTTTAGTGACTTCCTCCAGTGATGGTGGTTCAACTACACCTTGGCTTTGAGTGTGCTTCATAGTCACCATTAACATTGTTAAGTAAGTTGTTGAAATGTTCATTCCATCTCCTTAATACTTCAGTTTCATCACTCAAAAGAACTCCTTCCTTATTATGGCAAGAGTTGTTTCTTGGCTTAAATTCTTTGTGTCCAAGGTATATTTCTCGAAAGAAAGTTCTGTTTTCATTGGATCCCCTCAAATGCTCAGCATTTTTAAAAAGATCCTTTTTTTGGCCTATGAATTATTTTTTCCTCTCTTCTTGCACCTTTGTATGCAATCACTGAGTTTCTTCAATGTCTCTTGCTCAGCATTTTACTATATGCCTCATTCTTCCCCTTACTAGCCATGAAACAATCATTATCGAACCAGTCCTTTTTATTCTTCTTTCTTTTTTATTTTCTTTTCCACAACTTGGTTACCTATTTTGATGATTATTTCTTTTAGTGTATTCAATTTTTTGTGTATACTATCCTCACCAATAAAAATGTTGTTAATTTCTTTGTATTTATTTCCAAGCTGTTCCTTGAATTTTAACTGAGGCCTTGTATTTAAACTGTCCACAGTCAAATTTTTCCAGACCTTTTCCATGAATCTTTCAGAAATTTGAAATTCTTACTTTAACCTTTGCCATAAAACCAAAAAATGATCTGAATCCAGGTTAACCCCATGATAAGTTCTTACATCCAATATATCCAACTTGTGTCTAGAATCAACCAGAAGATGGTCAATTTGATTGCATGTGCCTCCATCAGGAGATCTCCAAGTTATTTTATGAATACTTTGTTGGAGCATTGTACTTGGAATGACCATATTATGATCAGCTGCGAAATCAGTTAGCCGTTTTCCATTACCATTTGATAAATCACGAAGACTACTTTTTCCAACAATATGCCTAAATTTCTCTTCCATAACTATTTTCGCATTTGCATCCCCTAGTATAATTTTAGCATCAGTTTTTGGACATGATGCATAAAGTGTGTGTAGTTCCTCATGAAATAGCTCTTTTTCCACATTATCTTTTTCTTTAGTTGGAGCGTGGATGTTGATAAAACAGATTAAAATGGCTCCTCTTATCCTCATCTTACAGAACCTAGGTGACTTTGTCACAAAAGCAATTAAAAAAGGTCTTAGACGCTTACTCAAAATAAAAGCAGTGCCAAATATGTGCTTGTTTTTGTCACAACTGTAAATAACTGTGATTTTTCTTTTCGATAATTCCTTTTCCTATCCATTTGACTTTGTGTATAGCTAGAATATCCATCTGATAATTGTCCATCTGTTCTATTAGCATTTGCAGTCCTTTATTTTTGTACAAAGACCGAATATTCCAAAATCCTATTCTCAAGTCCCTTAAACTTTTTCCAACTCGTTTCCTAGAAGTTAGCCCAGGTATTAATGACTTCAATGTAACATGAACCTTTTTCTAATTTTAAACAAGTATGAATTCTTTTTCTAAATTTTTTAATCAAATTTAAATCTTTAAGTTAAATCTTCCTAAATTATGTTTTAAATTATGGTCTATTTTATTCACTCACTCATAATAAAATGTGTAATTTTTATAAAATGTCTAATCCTGTTTTCAAATTTTGACTAATAAGAAAATTTAATTTAAAGAATTTTTTAGCAAAAGAATATAATAATCATAACTGCAATGAAAAATTACATGCCACTGCTCTTCTCAATATAAAAACTTATGAACTGAACTCAGTGGTGCAACAGTCCATGAGGACCAAGACCTACTATGCCTATCTCAGTTTGTGACCTTAGGGTGCATGTGCTTCATTCAAGTGGTCAGTTTGATGGAAATCCCCCAGTGTTCAGTTCCCAAGCAAGCTTGGACTCATTTATCGACCCACTTAAAAGATTGAAGGCTGAGTTGACTTTGTTCATACAGGGATAAAAACTTATGATTAAATGTAAATTCTTGATATCCAAGATAGTGGTTTTAGTTTTTTCGCCTCTCTCAATTTCTTTTGTATTTTCATTTCATCATACTTTTTTTCATATTATTTGTATTGTTGGTTTTCAATTTATTTACTCCTAAGTTGTATGCAGGATAACTACAGAGAAGTTGCAGAGAATGAAACATGTTTTTAAAAAACAGTTGATTTGTGAAATTTCCATTTAAGTAGTGCATCTTTTAATTTAATTAATTTTTATTGTAAACTAAAATAAAAAAAATAATTCTGTTTAAAATTATTTAAGATAATGTACAGATTTTGTCAAGGGAAATTAAAAATAAAATAGAGCTAATTTTTATTCCTATAAATCTTTGTGTACATGTATCTTGATTATGAGGGACTTTCTCAAGAATGGTCAAGTTTGAAATTCAATTACTGATATATTAAAAATACAAAATATATAAAGTATGTCTATGATTTTCACACAAATCTACCACCTTGTTGAGAGTACTGAATATACAAAGTAATTTCAGTGCTCATTTTCTAAAAAAAACAACCATATAATGTAAATCCTGTGCTAGTTGAATG
Organism: Trichonephila clavata; assembly: GCA_019973975.1. Lineage (NCBI taxonomy): Eukaryota > Metazoa > Arthropoda > Arachnida > Araneae > Nephilidae > Trichonephila > Trichonephila clavata. Next base: position 63,300 of record BMAO01037875.1, read on the forward strand.
CTTTCAATTATATAGTTAGTTTTGCTCAGTTGTTATTTATAGAAAAAATATTTTTTTAGGAGCATATACTCAGCAGCTCTTCTTGCTTCGCACAGAATTAACCTCATTTGATCAAATTCCTGAATCATTTGAACAATTTGTTGATGTTGAATTCACTATGCCTGCTACCTATGTTTCTCACACCACAGTACGTTCTGTGTCTGTAACTAACCCTGTACCACCTGAAAAATATGTGAGATATATTTCAAAGCATGAATACAAAGTTGAAATTGACTTTAAGAACAGTTCAGATGAAATTGATGGTTTAATGTCAACTCCTAGTGCAAGTGTACCCATGACCACAACTCCAGCTGTGCAAGAAAGCACAGAAGATGAGGACAAAGAAGATGATAGTGATTAATTTTGCAGCAGCTGTGAGAGCTTGTCTACAACTTGTAATCTTCAAATATCTGGTGTAATTGATATAATATTCATGTCATGTGTAGTTTATATTTGTGTAACATAATGAATAATTTATTCAAAAATAATCTGTGTTGTATGGAAGAAACTTTATTGGAATGTTAAAATTGGTTATGTAGTAAGTGTGACACAGAGTTAAGACTTATTCAGAAGTTACATTTGCTGTGTACATTGAATTGTTCCTTAAAAATATATTTCTCTTAGTTGAATTGTAGTAATATCTTTATATGGTGCTTGTACAAGCTCTCTAAATGTTATCATTGGGATTAGTTGGTGAAAGCATTGTAAGAAATCCCAAAATTAATCACTCTCAAAATATTCCTTTATTGATAATTTGATAAGTTTAATTTAATAAATGTGTCATTTGCTTGCAAAACCAATTTCATACTTGTAACTTATTTTTCCTTCGGTTTCCTTAATGTAAATATTGAAGTTTAGAATATCTGTAGAATGTAGATGTGTTTGTTCCAAATGATTTTGAAGTGATTACATACATGTATACATATAGATGTGATATTAAAAAAAATGTTGTGGCATTTTGAAGTGCAAGTTTCTTTCCCCCATACTAGCATTTCTAGTTTTGATGTGTTATCAGTGTATCATGGTGTTTTTTAAAAACTTTTTTTTGTAAATTTTGTTGATTCTAATTTATTTCTAAACTGTCATTTTTCTTAAAATAAAGACCATGAAATATTCAGTATTAAACTTAAAGCGTCAAATTGTTTCAACATCTAATAACTGGGGAAATAAGACAGCTGAATATTGCTTAGCATTTTTTTAAAAAAAAATTGTGGTCCTCCTCCTTCCAAAACAATATGAATAAAGTAATCAAAATTGTAATGTATCATCCAATTTGGAAAAGAATATTTATTTTAAATTCTGTGATTATTTGAACCAGGTGAATTATTTATAATTACCTAATTGTTTATTAAATTTTGTACTATATCTTCAATGATCAGATTCAGAAGAATAGCGTTTACTAAGTAATACATTTGTCCATGAATTTGTATAAGGAAATTCACCTGGATTTATACTTTATAGAAAATCAGCACACAAGTCATATTTTTCATTACCATATTTCATACTCCAATAATTTTAAATGTCTACCTAATTGTTGGAACTATCTGGCTTAATTATACAATTTTGTATAAGTAATTTGATACTAAACTTCATTTGAATGTTGAGTGATAGTATAGTTAAAAATGCAGCTTCATTATTTCTTAGTAAAACAAACTCCAATATTTTAGTTTAATGTTATTTATCCAAACAAATATATTTAATAATTCTGTATACTTAAACCAAACTTTTTTTTCTAAAACGGCAAATTTCCTTTCTTTTCAGTGCAGGTTTATTATAAATAGAAATATAGAAAAAGAGCTGAAAAAATTCTGAATTTTATTTATATCCTTTCTTGACTTTTTTTTAAGTGTTTAGCAGAGTAGAATAATGCACTTAATCAACTGTAATGTACATTTTTACCTCATTGAAGAATTAACTGCACATTGAATAATAAAATATTAAACGTTTAGTGATAGTAATAAAATGAATCATATAAGAAAAATTCATGTACTGAAAATTTATATTTGGGAATAGCAAGAGAATAGTAGTGTTTCCTTATTCTCAAATAAAAATCGATTATTTGCATGAAATGTTGGTTTCAAAAGTTGTATAGTAAATAAACATAACATTTTTGTTATTCAATGGGTATAAATGGACAAGTTAAAAGATAATTTTAGATCTTTTGATGTGTTATACAAAGCATATTTCATAGTAAAATCAGATATAACAAGAATTTTTTACAAATTTACTGTAAGTGCATGTATTATATAAACTCAAGAGTAAATTTTTGGTTCGTTTTTGTATGAATATTAGTTAAATATAATTTCACTTGGCTTTATAAATTGTAATACATTATTTTCAATAAATTTATTCACCAATTATGTTGTGCTTTATATTCATTTGTGAAATTTTGTCAACCTTAGCCCTCCGCAAGTTATAATTATTATAGTAAAACACAATTGCCTCAAACATATGTTTCACAGGCATTCAGTTATTTCAATATTGTAATGCTTGCTTTTGTGTTTGAGACAATAAATTACACTAGAAACTCAACTATGGTCTATTTGATTTAATGAACATATGAGGTATATCACAAAAATTATGAACATCTATTCATTTGTACTTTTCTTGCCTTCATTCAGCATTACACTATGCAAAGAACTATTCATTTTTTCAGTTATTTGATATTCCTTATTCCATTTATGTCTGCAATAGATCCTGCAATGGGAAAAAAGAGCATTTAAATTTTGTAATAACTGCTAAAAGTATTATTTTAATGTGTAAAAATGAATTCAAAATACTCTAATTTTTAGGGCATAAGACAACAGAGGTGAGGAATGATTTTTGTGGATTAAAGTACAAAATATTGTCTATTAAAACTTCAAAAATGGCACATGGTCTTTTTTTCAGCAGCATTAAGCTTGCATAACCCCTTAAATTTATTAAGATATTTTACACTTGGTAATCAACAATGGCGTCATGGAGAATGTTAGATTTTGGGACCCAAGATGAATCTTACAAAGGATTTCAAAACCATAACCTTTGGGCCCCCTAGAATCCTGCTCCCACTACCGCAATGCGGGGGTGTACATAAATTTGCTTTGTGTTAAAAAGTAATAAGATACAAATTTTTCAAGTTAAGTTTCTGCAATAGCTGTCACTAATATTTGTACATAACAAAATCAATTTGCTACCAAGAATTTTAAGTTCGTTGTGATTATTTATATTTTTCAAAAACAGATTCAATACAGTGACATACACAAGGCTCACATAGACTACCCTCGGCGCTTTCATCAAATTGTTTTTAGAATGTAACCTCTCATAAGAGGTCTGCATATACCAATCATTAATGGAGAAATTAGCAAGTTCTACTATAAAATTCAGGTGGAATAGGTTTCTTCATTGTTCTTATCACATACCTCTTAAAGCAGATGGAATTGGCAAGTTTTCTTTCCAATTCCTTTGAAAAAATTATATTGAGAAATTTTTCCCCTTGGTTTAAAATTTGATATAAAAACTAACAAAAAAATGATGCATTTACGAGATGTAGTATAATCGAAAGTTAAAAAATGTATAATAAGCAGATTTCAACTGTGTGTATAACAAGCATAACTAAGAAAACAATCACTTCACTCAAGATCAGCAGCAGAAGCCAATGTTCTATGAGGAAACTTTCTTAATGTGATTATACTAAAAAGTAAATTGAAAATAAGCTTAAAATCAAGAACTGGTCATAAACTAATGCATTAGGAGGAAAATTTTATTGATGTAGCATTTGTTTGGCTAAAATATTGGCTCATTTTGTATCTTGATTTACTGATCCCTCCCCACAAAAAATGGAGTTCAATTTTTCTTAATTATTATAAGTAATCATTTAATAAATGAGATTGAATTTAAAATTTTCTATATATGTTTAAAATGCATCTAACAATAGTAAGTCTAATAATATATGTAAAACAAAATAAAGATACAAAGGGAAAACGCTTTTGTGAAATTAACAACAACAAAAAAATGTACATAAATGTGGCGGTTTTATTTTACCAAAAACTTTTAAAACATTTTAAATTTAAATGTTGGTATATTAAAATGCCATCAAAACATTTACATGGTTTTGAGTTTTCACTCCATTATCAGCAGCACTAAGAAAGAAAAAATGAGTTATATCTTAAATGTAGAAGAGAAAATATTTATAAATTATATTAAAAAATACCTGAAATGTTTGTGGAAAGATTTAATTCGGGAGTGCTTATAAACTAATGATTATTTATAATTTTAAAAAACAGACCTGTGAGTAATAATGCTTGAAATCAAAAGCAAAGCTATCAAACACATTTATATAAAAGTGAGAAAATATTGAATTGCAGTAGGTATTTAATTTAGAAAATTTATTTTTATTACATTTTTATCTTGGAAACTTCAATTGCATTCAACATTAATTACTTTCTCTATCCCCCCCCCTAATTTCTGAGTAATAATGAGACAATTTTAAAGGACACTAATATCTTAATGCCTTTTATATTATAACATCTATTGTCTTTTGCAGATGAAATTGATTTTTCATAAACATTTTTAAAGTCAAGTATTGATAAATTATAAAGTTAATAAAAAAATTTTAATTTCTTTAACTAAAACAGCTATTTATAAAATTTTGCAAGCATCTCTATTTAAAAAAATATGACTTTCAGAAAAAAATTTTTAATAAAGGTAAGAATATAGGTATCCTTTTCAGTTAATTTCTTAACTTGCTCAGTAGTTTTTGCTTGTTTCCAGTCATACAGCTGAATCTTACATTCTGAATGCCATTATTTATTGGTAAAATTGTAAATAATAAAATCATTCACATCCAACATGTCACTTTACTTCATACTCTCTAAACATACTTAGGACCAATTTTTGCCAGGTTCGAACCAAATTGCTTTAAACAATACAAAATCACTTAGTTATGTAATTTTAATTCTACATACTGATTAAAATTGTAGTTTGGTTGAATTTATACTAACATGCAAACAGTGGCTTAGGAACAATTGAGGCAAATAAAGAAAACAGTGAACACTTTTTTCAAGGATATGGATGCAAATTTTTTTAATACAAGATAGGCATATAACAGAATATCCTTTCTGCTACACTGAGTTTAAAGGAAAATAAAATAAATTTTACCAGGATATAAAATATTTATTACATTAAAATACAAGGTAACAAAATTACATAAATGCTACTGAACACATTACTAAAGAAATATTTTTGGTTTCTAAATAAATAGAAACACTAATTTACCAATGTCCTAATGTTGTTGCTGCGAATGATAAAACAGCTACATCAGCTGACTTCTTTATTTTGCCTAAAAAAAATTGCAAGTCTTATTAACTGTATTATATAACATAAAAATCAACAATCAATTGTTTTTGCATCATATGGTTTACCAATTTAATATTAAAACTATGCTGAATTAACACTTTTAGATAAAAAAATTTCGGTTCTAATATTATAATTTATTGCCACGAGATTAAAAGAAAGTTTATCTTAACACATTCAAAATTTACTCAATCTCCATTTTATTTAAAATGACAAACATCTACTTTCATACACTATGTCATTATATTTCTAAAATGCATATATTGTACAGTTTATTCAATAAAGACAACTGATTAGAACAACAGAAACTACTATATTACTTGAAATTAAAAAGCAACCTAATCCAGCAGCAAGTCCTGAGTAAATGCTTATGGTAAATGTTTTCTTAAAACAGGGAATCTTTTGAAGATCTGTTCCAAAGAGAGTAAACTAAAAAGGAAAAAAAATTATTTAATACATTTATAACATTTATACATCCATAACATTTAATAGCAAAATAAGAGCTATTGGTAATGGACCACATGATTTCAAATCCTAGATAAATTATGAGGACAATACCTGAGGTAACACCTTTCAAACTTTACCTCTTCAAGTTTCTACACCTTTTTAAAAGTGAGCCCTGAGCTTCAACATATTTAATTAGCATTAGCTCCTCCATATGGCATGTCTTTAGCTGCACCAGGACTAGAGCAAGTGAATCGACAGGCTCGACACTGGCCATGAGCTTGCCACCAATAAAAGCATTTAGCAAATGAGGGAAATAAAATTTAATTAAACTTAATGTGTAGAAATCCTTGCATTCTATAAAGCAAGCTATTGTGGATTGAGCTATACACTCCAATAACTGGATTGTAACTCAACTAATCTAATCAAAAATATTTTGACTTAATTTAAAAGCAGGCAAATGTATGAAATCCAGCCAAATCAATCTAACACTTATTTTTAAGAATGAGAGAGTGCTCTTAAGAATTTATAAATTGTAGTTAGAACAGTTTTCTAGATTTATTTTTTAATTGGCAAATTAGTTATTTTAAAACTTTGACAATAATATGACCACTCACAAAATTTTTTTAAAATAAAATTCATATTAAATGTTTAGTTAGTTTGTGAATTTTTAGAAGTATAAAAATACAGTATGAAATGAGCACTGCGTACTTACAGTAGATTTTAAAAATTGAGTACAAAATCAGATAACCTTTGCTAATATAGTTAAAAAAATCTTTTTCTCTGTTACTTTTTTAAAATCTGTCATATTCTACAACTAAATAGGATCTATTAACCTGTGGAATTCATAATCTTATTAAAATAATTTATAACTTCAGATAATGACACTTAGAAAATAATTTAAAAGTTAATTATATATATTCTTTCAATTAAACTTAATATTAAAATCTATCATGAGGGTGCTAACTAGAAAATTAAAAAGTTTGCAAGTCAATCTAAAGCATCAATAAAGCTAACATAAAAAGTAATTTCGTTTTTGAAATACAGTAGCCAGAAAATTTTGCTTGTAGTTTGGAATAGTTTTATATTTGTGCAAGAAAAAACTAGTAACACAAACAGTTTTACAAACAACAATCAATTTTTGTTTATTTTTGTATTATTATTGCCCAATCCAAAACAAACAAGTATTGTGTTCTAAAGAACAGTACTTAAGAGTTACAAAAAGAACAATTGATATTTCTTTTATATTTAAAGAAAAATTGAGTAATTAATACAGAAAACACTGATATTGTGTGTGTGATTTTATATATTATATGTTCTCTTAGTAAATTTTAGACTGTTAAAGACATCTCAAAGAAGGCAATGAACTGCATGTAAAAAAACAAAATATTAAGATGAGTTCATTCTCTGATTCAGCACATGAACAAAATTTTCACATCACAAGAGGTTTTAATTTCAAACTCAAACAGTCCAAATATTCATCACAATGAACAAGAGAAGTATGATATTTAATCAATTTAATACAGCATTGAAAACTCTATCAAGAAAAAACATCCAACTAGCCATCAACAAAGTACCACAATTAAATTCTTTTTGCTTGATTAATAAAAAATTTTCATTTACCAATACATTTCACTTTTCAATACCAATTTTCATTTTCAAAAATTTTCATTTACCAATACTTTCCAATAGTAAATTTTTTCTCTTATACACTGCTGGCCACCGTAAATGCAACACCAAGAAAAAGACAACAGTTAGCACAACAAAATTTATTTTGTAGATAATATGTTGACCAAGTATCAAATGATTAAATTTATAGACTTCTGTGAAGTGTGGTTCCTGCAAGAATCAGTAGCCAGAGTAGCCGCCATTGTTGGAGATCACCACTGCCACACACCTCGGCATTGATTAAAAGAGACTTTGGATTGCGTTCTTGGGGTACAGCAGACCAAGCAGCTTCCACACGTTGCCAAAGTTGAATTGGTGTGGCACCTGGGGGTGTAATCTGAGTCAATCGTTGAGCAACCATAGACCACATGTTTTCTATCGACTAATGCATGTTGTAAATTTCATGTTATTTGAGTGCTTCCTTCAGGGTGTTGCATTTACGGTGGCCTGCAGTGTATTTCATGAGTGTGGCATATTTTCAACTTGGAATAATTAAATAATGATAGAGTAAAAAATAAAAATATACACTAAGCCATTTAATAATTTTCCACAGGTATTTTTTTTAATTCATAAACACAATCCAACCAAAAACAAGATATATGCAGACTTTTCCTATCCATAATACATTAACCCTTTTATTCTCCTTTTCAAATAAATGCAATTTAGCAATTACAAACATCAGATTAACTACAGAATGAAAGATAAAAATAAAAGAGCACAATAATTTTTATTTCCTGTATATTCCATCCTTTTTAACACAAAAAATAAGATCAGAATTTAATGGGTGTGAGTTATACGTCATGGATAAAAAAAATTATAACTTTAAAAATAAAAAAAAAGAGATGAGCATAAGAAAAAATTAGACATTTACATATATTGAAATACCATTTATTTAAAAGAAATAACATACCATACGAACTTAAAGGGTTGCAGTTCTAGCAGTATACTATTTTTTTTTTCAAAAGCCTGGGATAATACCTCAAATAATTTATTTCAAAACATAAGAGCAATGCACACCTATATTTCAGGTTTCTTGGTAAAATAGGGGGTGCGTGTTATATATTGAATATACCTAAAAATAAAAAAATTCCAACTTGAAAGTATAGGCAAACGTTATATGCCAAATTTTATGGTAAATGATAGTGAAAATAATTTATTCCTTCATGTAACAGAATTAAAATTAATAAATAGAATTAAATTAATAGACAAGAAATATTTTCAGAAAACTAATAACTTCATCTTATAATTAAATAAATATTTAGAAAAATATAAATTAGGAATAAGTGAAAACTTTTCACCAATTTTTTTTGTGTGCATGAAACAGTGTTCATGAATAATTTACAAATTTTCTGTGAAACAACTGTACAAATTTTCTGTAAAATTTACATTTTGGCACATCACATATTACTATATCATTGACCAAAACTTTCACAAGTCTATCTCTAGTAAAAAATTAAACTTAATAATCTAATTTAAATTTCTCTATTGGAATTGTGTCAGATAAATATACTACCAGTTATGATTTGTTTACATCTTTAAGGCTTTTGAAAATAATTAATTGGAATTTTTAAATCCGCAGTATGAGTTAAGTTAAGCTGAATGCTTACTTCATTAGTTTTAGAAACATTTTTCAAATAAGCACATTAATTTACATGTTAACAAATCATTATACCCAGTACTCACAGCTATTTGAAGAAAATTTGAGTATACAATAAGCAGGTTCTTTTCATACAGTAATCACTGCTCACGTCATTAAAAAGTATTTTTTATTGATGAATAACACTTTTCTTCAATCTTATTCAGGCAGTTTATATTTCTGTCCAAGAAGGCACTTTCTTTGTGAAATAAAATAACATTTTAACATTCCTGATAATTAATGTTATATAGTTTGGATTTAAATATTGTTAGATACAAAAAAAAAATCCTAATTTTAATTCCAATCATCCTGACTGGCCAATTTCAAAATTCAGGAATACATATTTCACCATGAATTAAAAAAAAATCATACTTTTTTTTCTTCCATTATACTGCTTGAAAACTTTTTTTTCTTATATTTTGCTCTTTTTCACACAAAAAGGGAAGACAAGCTTACCCAACAAAGGTTATTTGATTGATTGCTTGTTCGTTATAGGCGGTTGCGTAACGTGGGGTGCTCAATGTTGTTCATTGCATGTTTTGGGCTGCTGATATAAAAAGCTTATTTACACCAACACGGTGAGTGGTGAAGATGTAGCCAATCAGAATCATTTAAGTAGTTGCAAAAACTATGATTGGCTATCTATACCTGAGCCGCTCCCTGCTTACTGCCTTAGTGTGAATGAGAAGAGAGAGAATTAATTCTGACTAAAATTAATGAATTTCAAATTTATAAATAACACCCAAGCAAGAATTTTCCCTTAAAAAACTCACGCATATCTCCAGGCATGACAAGCTTAAGCTTCAACTTGAAACTAACCACCAGCAGAGGCGGATTAAGGTAGTTTGAGGCCCTGGCGGTAAAAGGTTTGAGGCCCATTGGCTTAAGGGGATGTCTTTAGAAACAGGGGCTTTTTCACGCTTCAAAATACGCCAAAAACGCCAAGCAGCGCGAATATCATTCTAATGTGGCTGCCGTCTGTTAGATCTTACTTCTGGCTACGTCACAGAGTTAGCGAAACACGAAGTAATTTAGAACTAGAAATAAGTGGTGGAGTTCGGTTCTTCCGCAAGATAATATAATCCGAAATATAATTACATTTTTTAAAGAGAATACAAAAAAAAAAAAAATTTTTAATGTCAGTTTTGAGCTTATTTTTCATAATAAATTTTTAAAGATTCTTAGGATAATATTTTTAGTGTTTGAAGAAATTAAAATAGAAATTTTTTATGCATATTAAACGTCATAAAAACACAGTTCATTATTTTTTAAATTCCTTTTAAAAGTAAAAATTCCAATTTTCTTTTGGGACACTTGATATTTTTTGAAATTTAGTAATTTTTGTTACTTTAATGTAAAATTAAAAATTATAGAAATTTTAGAAAATAGTATTGAAAAAGTTTAATTTTTTAAAGTTTTTTCTTTTATCTTCTTTAATTATTACATGCTGTATATTTTATATATTCTTTATTATTTTTACAATAAAACTATTTTCGATTACTTCATATAATAACTTTTAAGATAAAAATCAATATTTGATTTATACAAATCTGCAAATAAAATACTAAAAAAAATAATAAGATTTTTTACTAAAAATTTTATTTTAGTGAAAAAAATTTATACTTTTCTTCACTTTTTTAAATTTTGGAACTTTTTCTGTGAAAGATTAATACAATTTTTTACCTTCTTTTAGTTCGTTTTCCTTCAATAGCTCACTTGAATTGAATTACGCATGGATTGTCAATTGTTATAAGCAGGTTTTGGTTCTTTTGAAGATACACTTGATCATCTTATTACTATTTCAGTTCTAAAATTAACTACTATGTTAATCAATATTTAATTATTGGAAATGTTAACTCTGTAAATTGTTTTGAAGGGAAGACGATGACGAAAGATGGTATATCATTCTTCTAATGCCACACAACACCACATTCACTATAGGTAAAAAAGAATCAAATTCAAATGTTTTATCCTTTGCATTCCGTTTTTCAAAATTCATTTATACAAGTACAAACGCAGTTTTAATGCTATTCTTAAAAATGCAACTATCTGTCCGATTGAAATTTGGGGAATATTTCTAAAAATTTCTATAGCTTTCTTTCTTTTTTTTTTTTAAAAAAAACTACCGCCAGAAATACGCATTACTGTGCTATATATTTTCTAAAATTTATTATTAAATTTAATACATTCGAACTTTTTTAATTATTTAAATATTTTTTAAATAGTTTATTTCATTCTTTTGTCAATGAATTATGTATAATTTGAGAATAATTCAATTTTTTAAATGTATTGCCTGTTGCGAAAGATGCATTAAAATTTGCAATAATTTTAGGCAATTGTCATATTAATTAAAAATGTCAAATTTATTTCATTCTTATTCTTAGGAATAATTGGAGCTTCACAAAGAGAAAAAATTCGCTATCAGTGAGTGAGTGAATATTAACGTCACTCTGTTCAGCTACACGAGGGCTTTTGGTGACGGACCTCGTCATTTTGAACCACGGTCAAGTGACGAGGACGGCACCTGAGCTGGCACCCCCTCTACTAACTACCACACCAACGGGAGGACGTTTGAACTATCGACAGATTTAACGTGCATTGCGGGTCTACACCACGGGTCTTTAGTGGTACTAGGCTCGAACTCATGGCATACCTACCATGTTCCGATACCTTGACCACTTGGCTACCACGGCCAAACTCGCTATCAGAGACTGCTGGAAAATTTTTACTATCACTTTGCAACACTAATTCACAAGAAAATGGAAAACAATTGTTCTTGAAAAAAAATGTAAACAAAATATGTTTATTAAGATGGACATCTTAATTTTATGATTTCGGACAAAGCTTTTATTTCAGTCTAGATAGTGAAGAATATTTTAATTGAATTTCAATAAAACTCATCAATAGTTTGTTTTTCTATACAGATCAAACACAAATCCATCCTTTATGTTTAATAGATTTACAGTATATTTATAATAATTTTTTGTGAATTTAAATCCAACATACTGGGATTCTCCATTGACTTCAGATACAAGAGACTGAATTCATTACACTTGATTCTCAGGCTTAGACTGAAATATAAAATGTTTTTTTTTAAAGTATTTTTTTCTTTTTTTAACGACATATAAACATTCAGAAATAATTATAATTACTAAACTCATTTCATCAGAAATTTTTTTTAGTTTTCACTCAAAAGGAGTCAAATAAATTTCTTTTGTAATTTTAGTATTGGAAATGTGCCACTTGTATCGCTGGCTGATATATGCTTTACAACTTTCTATTTTTGACGTTTTCCTTATAATTGGCACTTCGATTTTACTCCTTACTGTCGGGGCTTTTCCATGTTTTTTTTCCCTTCCTTGCATTTTTCATGAGAATTTCATTTTCTTATGCAACATTATAAGTGCTACATTATCTAAGATGAGAATTTGACTTTTGTCGATGCTAAGTAAAATGGAAAACTGAGGGAGGGGGGTAAACATTTAACTGACTCTTTCCATTTGAGAGGGCAGGACAACCAAGATTTATGGTCGCTGCCTGCAAATTTTACGGTGTTTCCAGGAAGTGACTCCTGCATAGGGTAGTATTGTCCATCATATTGTTGAAACACTGGAAACTTGCCGGCTATACTAGTTATACAAAAAGACCCCTCCTCTTTCTAACTCAGGAGATAACGATGCACCAGCTCAATGAGCTGTGCTTTTTCTCTTTCTGTGTTTCTGAAAGGAAAAAGAAAATGTATATCCGTCAGCGACACATGAGAAGGAGGGTAGGAACAACAGTTTTAGCTGGAGTGTTTCTTTGTCGCTTTTCTCTCATGGGGGGTAAGGGGGTTCAAGGCCGAAGTTCGTTCCCCGGAGGGGAGTAGAAGGCAGTCAGATTTCTTCGACTGTAAAATGATTCGCTTTATGAGTGTTGCATATTTTTCCTTTCAGAAGCCTTAGATGAGAAAAAAATCGATTTAAATGCTATCGTTCTATGTGTCCCTGTAAGATTTAACGATATTTCAATAACTAAACCTACTTCCAAAATTGAAATTAACATATTTCGAATATCGATGTAAAATTTGAAATAGAATTGGCGTATATACAACGGAAGATATTAAAATACATGTGTTCCTCAATCCACAGTTTTCTAAAAGAAGATAATAAACATTATACCCATGTCAGAAACTTGGAATATAATTTAAAATTTATTTTATTATTGTTAAAGACAAGATATATTATATCAACAGAAATTTTACAAAGTGAAAATGTTCAAAAAAAAAAATGTTTACCAAATCACTTTTCTCCCTTCAAACAAAAATGGATGTTTTAATCAACGTCGGATTAAGATTTGTTCCTTGACCATAGACAATATTTAAAAACTGTTAACATTAGATTTAGATTTGTTGGTAAATCATAGCGTTTAAAAAATGATGAATAGCATTTTGTTGGTTTCAGAACTTAAAACGTGAATAAGTAATAAACAATATCAAAACACACATATCACATTCGATTCTGTCATATAATATCAAGGAACTAAAATAGCGTTAAGTTTTATGGATACGGTACAAAAATTAGTAAAACTAATAAAAGAGACTATAATTAACTCTGAAACAATCATGTATTTCTCTTAATTTGTAAGAAATTAAAATTTGCTGAAATTTATTACAGTTAAAATTAAATAGTATATTTTTCACCTATTCAGAAAAAGTTTATGACAGTTGAATTCCTCTTTCTTTGTTTTTGTTTCATGTAATAATTTATACTTGCTGAATTTCACATGAATGAACCTTTGATCAAATCAAGATTTGAGCCTCGACGCACCTAATAATCAGAATATAATATCGACTAAAAAATAAAAGCTATATAAAATATTTTAATATAAAATAGAAAATCTGCTAATTAAGTAGAATTATTCCTCATAATACAGATTTTTATATCTACGATTATATAACAAAAACCTATCATGAAATGCAGTTTTTTTAATCTAAAAGAAAGTTAAAAAATGAAAATGACTAAATTTCATTAGATAATTAAGTATTACAAAAAGGAATTGATTTCTTTTGAATAAATGGCTTGATATGAAAATACGAAATTATATTAGATTTTAATTGCTTGACTTTTTACAAAACAATTTATTTCCACTAAAAAGCTAGAAATATGCAATGCTTTTTATTTTAATTTTTATGTTTGCACTAGAATTGATATTTGGGTTATGGAAGTCTAGTGATACGATCTCTGACATCATCCTTGTTACTAAACTACAGGTCAGAATTACGAGATCTATCGCTTATATAAATAAAAATTCATATCTGAAAGTGATTTTGAGCCAGTCACACTATTTTTTTTTTTTTTAGTTTCTTGAAGTAATTTCATCTTTAGAAAATAGATAATGCATGCAAAAACGATAATTCAAGGAATAAAGTTTTGAAAATCGCTTCTATTGAATAATTGCTATGGTAAACTAAGGCTTCTATTTGTGCATTTCTGTTTTATAAATTAATACAGAGCATATTATACAGAAGTTATCAATATAATCGTAGCCCAGTGGTCGAGTGGCAGTGCATCACGTTTCAGCGACACAGGTCCGGGGCTCAAACCCTAGGCTGACAAGGTCGACCCGACTTTCATCCCTTCAGTGGGTTGATAAATGAGTACCAAGCTTGTACGGGAATTTAACACTGGAGGTTTTGCGTCAGACTAACCACCTGAATGGAACATCTACTCATGCACCTCAGTACCCAAGACCAGAAAAACTAATACGGGCACCATAGGCCTTGGCTCTCATGGGCTATTGGGCCTTTGATTTGAGTTATCAATACAAGCCTTTATTATGCAAACTATTACAAACAAATTCAGGTGTTTTATATTATGCAATCAATCATATTGAAAAAATTTTAAGGAACAAAATTCCGAGATCATGAAAAACATGAATATCTTTATAAAATGCATTTAATGTATCTTGAAAATAATAAATCCGCCTTCCTTTATTGTCATTCAATTTATTAATAATTATAACATTCGCCGCGGTCTATTGATGTGAGCTCTAAATTATTTCGCAGCATCTTTTGCTATACAACGCGAAATTCTAATTCAATAAATTAAATCCACTTATTTAATACCTAAATCCTACAAAGAGGTATTTCTTAATTAGTTAAACAATTTCAAAAGGTACTTAAAAGTTTTAACGTGACTCTGTTCTCTTTTCTAGCTCTCTTTCTCTCTAAGCCCATTGCCTGTATTTTTTCACTCTTGAAGATGAGTTTAAAACGAACTAGGTCAAAAAAATTTGTGATATTTAAATACATTTTTCGGCAAAGAGTTAAAGTAATAACTAGAGGGAAAACGAACAAATGAGAAAGAGAACGTCTCTACCAGCACCTATATCACATTAAATAGTAAATATGTTTCTTTCAAATATTAAGTTAATGAAAAAATCCTTCTTTTATCATTGCATATCGTTTATTTTTTAAAAATTTTACTGACAAAGGAAACATATTTATTTTACTATCTGGATATTATTATTCTTCAGTCCTTAAATAGTCGTCCGTTTTCTGTGAAACTAA